>JABUQX010006826.1:0-20000 GCA_015478945.1 Trachelipus rathkii
GTAGGAGATAACACAGGACCCTGAGGAACACCACTATTGACAGAAAAAAAGAAAAATCGCCCATCATCAACAGCCGAATTGAGTGATTGAAAGAAAGCTAGATATAATTAACCAAAGAGAAGGAGGCGCAACCAAAGAGGGGAGCTTGGAGTGCAATGACGCTTGCCATACCGTCAATTACTTTGGATATGTCAAGCGCACACACACGAAAGTCTCCCCGTAGTCCTTACGAGCTGAAAACCATAAATCGTTAGATAGAAGAAAAAATTATTATTCGCCGAAAAAGAATTCTCTTCAGCGCTGAAAGACTCCGTACTTGACTTTCGGAAAGGGGAATGAGTTCAATAGTTCTAAAGAAGTGAGAGTGGCAAGGGTTTCAAAGATCTATAGATTAAATACAAGTGAGAGCTATAGCGCGATGTTTGATTGAGGATAGAGCGCTTCTTATTTCGGATAGATTGGATGTGCGAGCTTTCAACACTGAGGAAATGTAGATTTTGGAAGGACATAGGGAGTTTATTTGAACGAGGATAAGTGGATAGCACGGAAGCACACTCCCTCATAACTTGGGGAGGAATGCCATCTCGTCTTGATCCTATCCTTCATAGATTTCAGGGGCTAGCACCCGATCAAATGTAATCACAGGCAAAGACATAGGACACCTGAAAGGAGAAGGAGGAGGAAGAGAAATGCCAGAATCGTCTAGGGTTGAGTTAGTGTTGTAGACTCTAGTCAGTCTCTCCCTGGCCCCTTTGTGCGTGATTGTGTGTGTTATTCGTGCTGGCTTATCAATGTATTTAGGTATGTAATAATAATAATACTAATAATAATATTTTATGTTAGCTTGGAGTTCTTTTATTGTTATTGTTATTGCTGTTGTTCTTGTTGTGTGTTATTCGTGATGGCTTACCAATGTACTTAGGTATGTAGTAATAATAATAATAATAATAATAATATTTTTTCAGCTTGAAATTCTTCTATTGTTATTGCTGATGTTGTTGGCGTTGTTGTTGATTTTGCTGCTGTTGTTAACTTCATAAGATGAATGGAGGTTTGTGCTGTTTTTGTTGCTTGCGTTTTGGGATTGAATGGAATCTCTCTCTCTTTTGTTTAGGTCTTCTCTCTCTCTCTATAAATATATAGGACATCTTTTAAATTGTAAAGTTAGCAGACCACTCCTTTTGATTTACAAATTATGTTTCTCTTCGGTCTTAGGTTTCCTTGGCTCTTCTCCTTGGTCTTCTCTCTTTCTCTTGGGATTTAGGTTTCTTTGTTTCTTCTCTTTGGTCTTAGGCTTCCTTGTTTCTTCTCTTCGGTCTTAGGTTTCCTTGTTGCTTCTCACGGGTCTTCTCTCTTTCTCTTGGGATTTAGGTTTCTTTGTTTCTTCTCTTTGGTCTTAGGCTTCCTTGTTTCTTCTCTTCGGTCTTATGTATTCTCTCTATCTCTTTGGTCTTTTCTTTTTTGGATTTAGGTATATCTTTGTTTATCTCGTTGGTTTAAGGCTCTGTTTCTTCTCTTCGGATCTTAGGTTTCTTGTTGATTCTCACGGTCTTTCTTCTTACTCTTTGGATTTATGTTACTTTGTTTCTTCTTTGTCTTCTTACTTTCTGCCTTTTTCATTTATATCATAATATATATACTATATAATATATATATTATATATTATATATATATATTATATATATATATATATATATATATATATATAATATATTATATATATATTTATATATATATTAATTATTATTATTATATATAATATATATATATATTATATAATATATATATAATATATATATATATAATATATTATATATAATTTATATATATAATATATTATATATATATTAATATTATGACAAGTTAGGATGGTCGCGTTGTTGTTAAGGGGCATCTCGGTGATGTCTGTGCTGTTTTTTGAAGTTGCGTGGCTTAATCTCTCTCTCTATCTCTCTCTCTCCTCTCCTTACCTTCTTCTCTTCTCTCTCTCTCTCTTTCTCTCTCGTCTCTCTTCTCTCCTCTCTTCTCTTCTCTCTCTTCTCTTTGTTTTAAGCTCTTCTTCTAAATATTATAGTGACATCTCTTTAAATAAAGATAGTGCTTTTTTGATTCACAAATTACGGGTCTATGCTAGTGTGTTTTTACTCGATGGGTGACGCTCTATTGTTTTAAATATAGGGTGATGATAACCAGAGCTTAGTATTCTCAGTTTAGTGTTTATGTTGTTTTGTTGTTGCTGTATTTCATTGTCTTATATATGCAAAAATGTTTTTCAACTTTTTAAAAGTAAAATAATAATAATAAAAAATAATAAAAATAATAAAAGCATAATTTGTTTTCAATCTTTAAACACAAGCTGTTGCAAGTTTTGAATTCGAAATAAAGAAGAAAAATAAATGAAATAACATCAGTTATACCTCATGATTGTGGTAAGAAAGTTAATTCTTGCAATAATGTATTAATCAAAATATATTTTTTAAATAAATAATAAAATTAATAATAAAAATAATAATAAAATAGTAATAATATAATAATAATAATAATAATAATAATATAATAATAAAATAATAATAATAAAAATAATACTTAATTTGTTTTCTATATAGGCAAAATGTTTTTCTCTCAAGTACGTTTGTTTTCTACATTTGCGAACTACAATAAAATAAAAATAAAAATATAATAATATTAAAATAAAAAACATATTTGTTTTTCGTTCAATACACAACTTGTCTTTCTACTTTGCGAAAGTGTTCTTTCAGGTTTTAAGATGTAATCGTTTGTTTTACGAACGCTGTAAAGTAATATAATAAAAATAATTTAAAGAAATGACAAGGTAATGAACGCACTATGGCTCGATAGACCATGTCACGTAGGTGTACGTTGGTTTGTACGTCACCTATGTGTAACCTCGAAAGAACGTGACACCATAAAATAAGCAATAAATAAGTTATGTTTACCAAGAAGAAATTACACAAAATCTGATCACCATTGTGTGAGACTAAGGATGATAAAGACGCAGCAGGAATCTGTGTGAAGTATGAAAACATTCAGCATGAGCACCATAAGAGCATTAGATGAGGGTAGTGGTGATGAGCAGTAGGGGAAGCGGCACAGGGCTTGCACCTCAGAAAGCAGTACAGAAGCAGTAATTTTGTCTCTTTTCCTCTTCTTTATTATTTTTCTTATATATATTATTATATATATATATAATTATTTATTATATTATATATATATATATATTTATATAATATATATATATATATATATATATACATAAATATTAATATATGAAAGTTGTGCATTTTGTAGAGTACATGTGCCAATAAGTATTTGATAGAAGTAAGGATGATGGTAGTAGAGTAGTAGTAGGTAGAAGAAAAACTACATGTCTGTATATACATCTATATAATATTATATATATTATCATCTATATATATAGTAACTATACCTAATAACTACTATAAATTATATACTATATACTACTAATATCTAAAGCATTTTCGAACTTATGGTATAATAATAGAATTTTCAGTTAAAATATTCTCTAACACTAGTGGCAGCTGATTTTTGATATACATATCATGTTAAAGTTTAAAATCCCAGTATAATATAAATAATAAAACAATTAGTGTTTGATAGCACCTAAGCTTGACTATCTCTTCTCGACGATTTTTACTAGTACTTCAACGAATGATGATGTTGATAGTAGTAAAGATTTAAGTTTGAGTGAAGTGGTGTCTACACGAAGTATTTAATGTGTAGTAGCGAGAATAGTTCTTTTGATCAGGGTAACAGAATAATAATATAACTTCAAGCCAGAGTGAAATAGGAAAGTTGTAAACAGCGTAGCAATTAGAGACGTAGATAGAAGTAAGGATTGTGGCATAGTAGTCGGTCAGTAGTCAGTAGTCAATAGTAGTATAATTAGAATCTTATCAGTTAAATATTTACATCTCTTTAACTCACTGTGCAGCTGGATTTTTACTATTACTATTCATGGTTAAAGTATTAAATAATGATATTTATATAATAATATATTAATTATACATATAATATATATACTATATAAACTTACTATATATATAAATAATCTTATATATAAATAAGTATAATCCATATATATATATTATATATAATATATATAGAATATATATAATATAATCTCAGTATGTTTAGATGACTAGCCATTTATTAAATTATCTCTAGATTAAATTATTTGTATTTATCAACAGTAAAGTTAATGATATCTGATGAAGTAAAGGATATAGATCACCCCGTATTGTGAGACTCGGTGCTTACACGAAGGTCATGCTGAATGTACCAAGTAGCGAGACTTGAGATTTGAAATGAGGTCGATATATTAATAAGCAGAGGAAGTAGGAAAGTATAGTGAATTGGTAGTAATGGTGCTGGGTGCCAATTAATACGCGAACGAAGAAAGGTATAGGATTTGGTGTGAATTAATATATTTAAAGTTTAAAAAGTTAACTCATCTTCTCTATCTCATCTCCTCTCTCTCTCAATCATATATAGTATTATATTATAATAAAATTATACTAAATACATTCCTATCAAAATTTATACTAATAACACTATATTACTAATATATATATACTAAATATATATTTATAATATGACATGAAACCACACCCAAAAGTATTTCCCCTGCTGGATTGAACATCGACCAGCAGATGTAGTTTCACAGTGTTTGACACTAGACAGACGAACTAAAAGGAGAAACCGCCACTTTCCTTGAAAGCATCTAAAGGCTTACCAAAAGGAAGTGGACATTCGTAGAATCTAAATCAGGCAGCTTCCGTTACACACGACTTGCGGCAAAACAAGGATTCCGCATAAGATGAACAATACCAGGAACGGGGGCAAGATGTACAAGAAATATAATATGATGCATAATCGCAAATATAAAATTTCTATGTGATTAAATACTAAAAGTATTTGACCCTGCTGATTTGAACATTGCTTAAGATCCAGTTCGAATCCCCAGCAGGGTGATAATATTTTACTTAGGGTAGTTTATATTCATACAAAATTTATAAGATTATGTTTATTGTAATTTATTTTCTATATTTATAATACTAGAAGCATTATACTATATTATAGTATACTATAATATAATATATATACCTAATATATAATTACTATCAACTTCATCTTAATATAGCCTCCAAATCCCTATAATATAAGTTTAAACGAGAAAAAACTTGCAACATAGATAACACAGTATTTAATATAAGCATACGATATTCATCATCTCTTACCATTTCAGCTAAATCAAAATAATAAACATTTCAAAACATATTAAACTTTGAAAAAAATAATTCAATCTTATAAAACCAAACAATAAATAATAACACATAACTTAAGGCGATTAAAAAAAATTTTTAAAAATATATATACTATATATTACTATAATTAATATATTATATACTTTATCTACTATAAACATCACTAAATATATATACATATATATATATATACTAACCTAAATGTAATAAACTAATATATTATGAATTTCAGTTTACGGAGTCTAAACCAATGTAGTGAACACGCGAGAAATTCAACACTTTAATCAAGATTTGTCTAGAAATCAACAAGAGGTTAAACTGCGTCACTATTATTATGAATTGCTTAAAGAGACGTCTCATTCATCAACTTACCCAAATTCAAATTGTGCACGGCATATGGATCCCATCTAAACAAGGACTTCATTCGGAAAGAGACGAGATGAAATTAATTGAAGCCATAATGCAACATCTAAACAAATTGTACCCGAAACATGGCGCGACTAGAGACGATCAGATTATCTAAGATATCACGGTTGATCCTACTGCGGACATATTGTTTGCAAAAAGACCACAATATACCTTCTCTTATTAGAACCAAAAATGCTGGCATTCAATATATATGTTAACCCGAAAAAAACTCATAGACTTCTCGGACAAAATTGGGTCTACAATTCGCGATATATAACAAATTCCACAAGCAAATTTAAATGAATTTAATAAATTATCTCCATTAATCATTTTTCTTGAAACATGTACGCATTTTTTCCTTTAATCGAACTTTTTTTAATATATAAAATATCTAATAATAAAATATATAGTATATACTATATAATATTTAAATTAATATTATATATATATTATATTAATATAAAATACTTATATATATATATTAATCATATAAACAAATATAACTAATATTTTAACTCTACTAATATATCATACCTATATATATATCCAACACAATTATATATATGCCTTTAGTTAATCCTGATCAAAACGACAATACTGATTTAATAAGGAAGGGAGTAAAAACTTTCAAAGAAGAAAAATATTTTTTTTATAAAATTACTATTTTGAAATAATCAGTATAAAACGTGTCAACTGGAATTTAAATTTGTAAGTTTATTTTGAGACTTTTCCTTATGATTCCGTTATTCTAACAACAGTTTAAAACATTTAGCGCTAAAAAAATTTGTTCTAGGAAAAAAACATTTCATTTTCATAGTTGGGATTTTAAGGAGCAGATATCGTCGTAGACTCTGAAGGCAATATATTTACGCATTCTCAAGACAGAAAATTCTATCGATTTTTTAGTTCATAAAACTATTTCCACTAAAACTCTCGTTCAACAATCTCTAACCTTCTAAATATTTATTAATCCTACTCACTATTCTTATTAACCTCTTAACTTATCTTATGAGTTCCTTCAGATCACTATCTCATGTTATCCCAAAAGAAAGAGAAATATAGATATCTTACTTCTTTCTCAGGTATTACATCATTCTGTTATTTCAAGCGCTTCACACCACCATCAAATGGCTCTCTCTTCACATTCTTCACAATACAGCTGGTGAAACTTGACTACATCTTCTCTATCCGATATATACCATGACACTTATCATGCAGCTCAAAATCAGCTCCTCTGCTCGTCTTGAAGACATGATCACAACATACTAATCTAATTACTACACCGTCTTACCCCCTTCTCCTTATTTTAATAACCTTCTCTTCTAGACGCTTCCTCCGCATCTTCTTTTCTTAATAAACCTCTTCATATTATATCTTCACAAATAATTCCCGACAGGGAAATCCAAGACTCGGTTAGGAAAATACTTTTACTACCTTCGGTGCTAATAATGGTCGAATTAACGCGTCAAATACTTCTTTATTTCCAATGGCACCATACTTCTGGAGATTACTAAGGTGGAAGGTTGTCGTTGGTGATGCTGAAGCGCATTACCGAGGTACATTCTGGCACGAAGGATTTCATTCCATATTTTCTTCAAACTATTCAAACGACAACATCGAGTTAATCTGTTTGCTCTCTGTATATGGAATCAGGACCGCTGCATTCAGGAGTACAACCTCCAAACTTCAAAAACTTATATATTATAAGAATGTGAAATTATTCTTCGTACAACTCAAAAAGTCACGATAAAAATGCAATATTCTTCTCTGTCAAATTATCCTCTCGTTTTTTTCTGAAACTTTGCGGAAAAAAATTTTAATTTTAACTTGGCTTATCCTCTTTCCCGAATTTATTTCTCCAACGTCATCAACTTCCCTATTATCATTCTTATAAAAGCTTCTAAAGATGTGTCTGCTCTCGAGAATCTTCGAATTAGTCTGCCGTTCAACGGTTGCTTCCCTTATATTAGGGTGTGGATTCGCCTCTGTGTGAAGTACGTACACATACTAGAGTTTATACACCACACAACTGTTACAATTGGTCCGAATCTACACCTTTATATCTTTTATTACAATCCTCTAGATCTTAACCTAACTCTCACATAGTCCTCCTTTCTGCCATCCATCCGAATCCTGTTTCAAATCAAATTCCCGATTTTAAAATACTATCACTTACAACTACAAACGGAGCACACTTCCTTACGTGAACATTATTCCAGTTGCAGAAACCCTAAATTGAGCAGGGTAACAGTGTGCACCCATGTGCACCCAGTTATATCCTTTCCCTGATCCAAACTCTCTGACCCAGACTATAACCTCTTGTCTCTTCAATAATGTAACTCAAACATGCACACACAAAGTCACACATACTATCTTTTAAAATTTTTAAAATTTAGGCTAGTAGAATGCGAAGGCTACAAAATATTCTAATTAACAATAACACTAAATTAGAGCCACTTGGGTTATGCATTTTCAAATTGAATTGCAAAAAGAAAGCGACGTATGAATATTAAAATTTGACTACAATTCCAGCAAGATACTAAATACAACAGCAATCTGTGATTTTTGACCAAAGCGGTATCTTTTAAAAAATTTATTGAAATTAAAAAAATTTGGGTGAATGAACTCATACCATTTGTATAATGGGATGCGTAAAAATTGCACTACACATGAAGGATTGAAGCATTCTCTGAAGTGTACTTAAATCCTCATTACTTGTACTGTGAGATTAACTGCTTGTTAGACATGCATGTCTTAGCATTGAAAGGCTTTCACACTTTGATAACGATTGAATTAAGAATAACTTTCTATATCTGATTTACAACTTTAGGTAAAAATACATTTATAAGTTCGAGGAAGACTGATTCACCGCAATGTTGCTGTACTATACTTGGATTAGACTCGCAGCAACTTGATCGTCTTGGACAAAAAAAAATAGCTATATCAAACACTAACTGATTCGACAAATTCTCAGCTATTCCTCTCTTGTTAAACATAGATTATTATTTGGACGCTGATGAAAAATATCTCCACTTCACATGGTAGGATATTCTAAGTCTTCATTTACTTTTGACTAATTGTAATCCATTAATTACGGAGCACTAGCTAACATACTATACTATAAACCCAATGATGTAGCTTTTGAATGCTTGCATTCCCTGCTTCAGTTCAAGCGATACTGGAGGGTAATATATCTTTAATTATTACTTAGATAAATAAATGAGTTCTGTGATACTTTCTTGATATTTAAAACTTGTTAAAAAATATTTGTTCTTTCACTCTAAGTCTTCCTAATATGTAAGTGTACCAATTAAATTCTACTCTTGATCTCCAATATTATCTATCCCAAATTACTACACACCTTGTAGCCAAAAAATCAACATAATTTATTGATATCAACCCTTTTACACATCAATGCGGTGAGTTAATATCCAAGTACTTTTTGTATTAAAGACACCCAGTAAGTATAGGAGATATACAAAAATTGTATTATTATATTCTTTTTAGTAAGTTGTAATAAATAAGTAATCTTAGTGAGCTTTCATATATTTATCAGGTAATAAACTTTAATATATTTATTTGATTATATAAAAGGATTCTGCAATAGGTTACACTTTATCCATTAATTATACTTGGTTACACTATTAAATGTCGATAGCTTTATGATAAACAATAGTAAGAAGATATATAGCTTAGCGTGAGTATATTTCATAACATTCCAATGAAAATTTGTGAATCACTCATAACTCGTTACTACATTAGTCATAATATATTCTATTTAGCTGACGAATTTATATGAGCCGTCTTGGGTAAGTTATTAGTACTGTATAAAAATGTTATAATAAATAATAACTTTACATAACATTATAAACTAATTATTATTTTGAATTCTGACCACTTTTTCTCTATAAAGCGCTATATAATTCGACTCTCTACATATTAGTTCTATTGAAAAGATTGATAATTGAGAATAATTGACGTCCAAATCTATTCTGAAAATTAACACTCAAATTCGGCTTTATGTGTTTCTTTTAGGACTCACATACACCGAATAAGAGATGCGCTAACTAAAGCAATGGATTATGTTGATACTATTTAGAGAAGTGTATTTGTAATACAGAAAGTATACTTATTAAATGATGCAAATGCAAAATCAAATAGTATTTTATATGTGTATCTGAAGATGTAGTAGTAGTGAGTACTCTAAAGACGATCATCTAGAAAATTGTAAGTGTCTATTTAATAAGCTTTACTCTCGAGCGTAAAGACAAAATGCCACTAATGCAGAATAATAAGTGACACGCTGATAAGATGTGTTTTTTTTTGATCGTACTCCTCGTTAGTAGACACTGACAAGTCTAAGACCTACCTAATATGTCAATCATATCTATTAGAACAATCCTTACGTGTGAAATGTGAAAGTAAATAGACAGTGATATGTATATCAAGCGATTACAGTAACAATGCTATTAAAAGCTCACAACTGAGTAAATTTAAAATTTAATAAAAAAAATAGTAATAATTGGTTATTAAACATATCTCACATCCTACAGTTATTACAAATACATTGTATTTCCACATGAAAAAAATATACATAACATATTATAATAAGAAAACATATATAAACTATTTTAACTGAACTCAAACGGTTAGAACATATACACAGGACGAATGTTTAATTTCTGCAATTCCTACCTACTTCGATAGGCCAAACACTTCTACATAGTAATGAGTCAGAATCTATTCTTAGCTTGCTATATGATTAATGCAATCTACTGAAATGTTACAGAAAAGACCTCGCCTCGATATGTCTCGGTCATATATGCATACAGATTATTCTGTGTCAAGGTATGGAGATGTGTAGAAATGAGTTTTGAATAAAAGACCAAAGTACTTATTCTCTTAGCAAGTTGTTATCGAATCTAATATCAGTGTATTGATGAATATACGTACATAGACGATAACTAGAAATTCTTTTTTTACGTATCAGCTAGTATTTGCGCTCTTTCTATTATGTTCCAATAGTCTTAATATTTTGTAATTACTAAATGATTGGCTCAAGATTTTATATCTGGCTTTAGACATGTGAAATTTAAATTGTATTGTAGCTATCCTTTCAAAGTCAGTCTTAATACGTTAATCACTTACTTGAGTTCGTCATTAATTGAGAATTAAGATCGTATGACCTTTTCTGTATTTTTGATAAATCTAGATATTTGTTATGAAACAATATACTTTGTCTAATCATCTCTCCTAATAAATCAAAATTTTTAAGATAAATATCAGATATAAAATGTTTGTGAAGCCCACCTCCTCCAAATCAGTGCTGCTGAAACCTAAGACCTGTTTGACTGACCGCTCCCTAGCACCTACACCGTGCCCAACCAAGACCTCCCCGGTTTGGTTCATACTTAGCCCGTTCCTATTCGTCTGCGGTAGCCTGTTGATCCACTTCCCCGGAGCGAATAGAGTTAGCGTGATAATAAAGAGCTCCCCTGTTTAAAGCTAATCTGTTCATTTATTGTATAATTATTGTAGTATCTAATTATATTTTAATGAGATATTTATATCGTACAGTTAGTGATTTCATGGGTACAGTATATTTGTGTAAGAATGATTATTTCGTTCTGTGTGAATGAGCGAATGTCTAGTGTTCGGTTGGCTGGAGTATTTTCTTCTTTCTAACATTTTGCCGAAAATGCTATGTAATGTAATTGCACCCTTTACAGATGTGCACAGGATCTTTAGGGCATACATGCAGATGCAGGCGAGAATCGTCGTAAGTATAATAGCTTCGGCTTTTGCGGGTGTTGTTAAATTGGTAAGAATAAATTGTGTTTATTTTGAATATATTTCCCAATTTTTTTATTATTTTAATAATTGTGGATCAATGTTATTGTCAGGATTTTCACTTATCTGTGATTATGTTTAGATTGATAAGTTAGGCATAAATTTTTGTTGAATGACGAGTTTGAAGTGTAATTCAGTTATTTAATCTTCATTTGTAAGTGGTGAATAATCATAAATTTTCCTGTTTAGGAGCCCCGAAGATAATTACATGCTTATTTATAGGATTAGTTATGAAAGAAAGATCTTATTTTGGGAAGTGTTAACACTTGTATGAATTAAAATCGTCTCTTTGTGTATTTCTGGAAATTAATGAGATGTGAATGTGGTTTTGAGTTTATTTAAGGTCTATTTATCTGTTCGGTGTTGAAAAAGTTTGCTTTATATCTAACCCTAATCTTCTTATGGCTCTTATTCTTTCTGATTATATCTTACAGTTATTAATTGAATAGTACGATGGATGCATTTCGAAGTGAATATGTAGGTAAAGGATAGCTACCATGACTTTTTTCATAAATTATTAGCATTCAATATTAGGATCTAGGGTTTATAAATTTTTAGGAATAATTATATTAATTATCTTATATATATAATATAATAATATAATATTATACTTAATTATAATATATAATATGATAATATTAAATAAATTAAGTATTTAATATATATTTATTATTATTATACATATTATTATAATATATATATATACATAATATATTATAATAAATATTTTTCATAATTTATATCTATTTTGTATAGTATTCGTGGAAATAAATATTAATTATCTAATCTCTTAAAATTAATTATATTACTAAAATAGAATATAAATGACCGTAAAATATACAAATACTAGTAAAAAAAAATATTATGGTAAAGTAAATATTATATTATAAAACTTGAAATAAATATAACGGAGGGAGGTGGATTAGTTAGTTAATCTTATATTTATAAACTAAGCATACGATTATGAGTCTAAAAAAGATTGAATTATTTTCCAGATTCTTGAAATTTTTGTTGTATACTCTATATGCTGTATTTTTGACTATACAATTTTCCAAACTACTCAATCTTTATTTTAATTTATAACTTTATGAAAATGAATAAAATTTTATAAGATAAATTTATTTATCAACATGTCTCGTGAGTGATCTGAAAGTGATATATATAGTATGAATATTATAATTAATCATAAGTATTATAATTAATTATTTAGATTTTGCACACCAGAGAAGAAATTATAATAAAATATAAAGTCAGAGGGAATAATAGTGATAATGGGTCTACAGCACAGATTTTAATTTACTGTTAGAATAATTATTCTAATTAGATTGGGAGTGTTATACTTGCTAAATTAGATTTTGGCAAGATCATTATGGGTGGTGCTATGGTGATAACAGAACTTACGAAGAAAAGAAAAACAAAAAAACTGATAATTTAAAAACATTTTCTTGAAAAAATTTTTCTCTGTATGATGTAATGCAATTATAAAATTGAAATCTAGTAAAAAAGATTGCAACTCTCGCCTACGCGACAATAATACTAGAAACTATTGAGAGACTTGAAATAATTTTTTCTTTAAGATTGATTGATAGTTTTAAACAATAGAAATGTAAAGAAAAATACTATATAAATTTTAATCTTTCCAAAAATAAATTGGAAGAAATGATATAGAGAGGCAAAAAGTGATAAGAATATTTGGCCGATTTTCTTGACCCGGGGCGACGGTTCTGGTTACCTGAATTGCGCCTCTTGCGCTTTATCGAGGGCTGATTGCATGAAGTCGGCTGAGTAACTGCTGATCCTTTTTTTACTATAGATATATATATTATATTATATAGAAGAGTAGGAGATTTTTGCTATGGTATTAAATATTAAGTAATAGTTTATAATATTAAATGAGTTATGAATAATGATAATAGATAATTTAAATAATAATAGTATTAGGATATAGTCGATAGTGTTATAGTAGTCAGGAGTGGTGGAGGATGGGAGGGTAATAGGATGACGTGGTAGGTTAGGGGTGTTGACTAGTTAATAGCGTAGGCTATAATGTAGTAATAATAATAAGGCTTCCAGTGGTAGAGAATACTATATAATAATAAATATATATAGTAGTAATAGTAAGTGTATATATGAATATATATAATAAACTTATAAATAATATATATTATATATATATATATATATATATATATATATATATATATTATATATATAATTATAAATAACTATTTATATTATGGTTATTTATATAATAATAATAATATAAGACTTATATATATATAAATATATACTATATGTATTATAATATTTTTTATTAATAGTAAATACTTGAGTTATTATTTATATGATATTATATTCAATATATATGTGTAGTGTGTGGTGATGTGTGTGTCTAGGAGGGAAATTGAAGGGGAACTTTTAAGCTTTTCATGAGGAAAAATTTTTCTTATATATGTTTATGAATCTTTGCTAAAAATTATTGGCGTCAAACTACCTCATTATTTTAAATACCTGCGTGTGGCCTCTTACCACCGCACCGTCTATAATATAGGTTAAGTTATATCTGACAAGGTATCATGTGACCGTTTTAAGTATTACGACCTCACATATTGTATAATTAATATATTATAATATATATATAATATTATTAATATATATTAATTATATACTATATTATATATATAAATAATATTAATTAATAATATAATATATAGTAAAATCATAATGTCCAATGGTTTTGAGATTATAAATGAGATAAGTGTCGAGAATTAATTGTTGGATAAAGTCACTACTAAAAGTACTATTTATTTTGGTAATTTATTGTTTATTTATGGGATATCTTAAACGATAAAACACCTGAGGTCTTATTCCGTACTCATAAGTTAGTAATGAGGGGAAACTAGTTTCAGGGGTAATTGTTCTGCTCGCATTTTTATGGCGTTATTGTGAGGATAGTCGCTAGGGTAGGTTCCGATTATTTCGTGATAATAACGTTCTACCTCTGACTACAATTATGTGGGTAAGTTATATAAGTTTAAATAAGTTCGGCCATATTTTTAGGTGTGTGGCGATTCTTTCTCGCTGTTCGGTTGAAGTTACGTGAACGACTGAGTATTGGAGCCAGGTATTTAGCTAGAGCAGATGTTTGTGAGGAGAGAATGTTGTAAACTATGGAGTGTAGGCTATTGGTATCGAAGAGTTTATTTAATGGGGTAATGTTACCAGAGAAGTGAATTATAAGGTGTTTATGATGTTTTATATTTGAAGGTGTAGGGAGTGATCCACTCATCAACTACATGTGTGAATAAGTTATGTATGGGTATGAAAAGGGATTACGGGATAACGATTATGTCAAGAGGTTAAATGCAGGTTATGAAGTATATAAAGTTGTGTAATATAAAGTGTGGAACATGGTATTAAGGTGAGCTAAAGTAAGCCAATGTAAATCTGTATTAGTATAGTAAGTAATTGTATAAAAGGGACGTAAGTCTTAGAGTGTGCTAGGTTTTATTCAAATAGATGGTCTATATATTAGTTTGTTTATAATCCTGTAGTTATACTTGATATATATAGTTAGCTTATAGTAATGATTACCGACTATTCAAATGTTTTCAAAATGGTGTATTATATAGAGAAATGAATATAACGTACAAATAAAGAGTATTCAAATCCACGATATAAATCTCTTAGATTATCCCCACAGAGAGATGTATAAAATCGTAGTTTTTGGATTGTTCGGACAAAATAAACTAGTAAGGTGGAACCGAAATGTTACTCGAATGTCAAACTATTAAATGATTAAAGTTGTGATGACAGAATTTTGAGACAATAAAGCTTGTATGAAAATTAGTAGAAATAATTGTATTTTCACCTTCCAGATTTTGTAGAATTTTTTGCCCTCTAAAGTTAATTTATTAAATTGGCTCGTGCAAGTGGCAAAAGTAAATAGAGATATTAGAGAAAACACGTAAATATAAAATTGTAGAAAGAAAATTAAATTAAGAAAAGTATAGTATGATTGAGGTGTGTTAAATGTGGTCTAACACATATTGGAATGATCAACAGTAACCCTGATAATGAATAGTCGGGTTAATTGGTCTAAGACCGAAGTAATGATATTTAGAAGTGGCGAGTGTGTTTCGCGGAACCGATATCAGAGCTCTTGTCGTGTAACAAGATAGGAAAATTTAGTGATGATAGATACAGTTAAGCGAACGAAATGTAAGTTAATTCAATTTGAAAAACTATTTAAAAAATATGATGGAGAGAAATGTGAAGTTTGGTAAAGAGGCGAGAAAAGCCAGAAAGGATAACGTCATTATAATACAGGAGTGAAGAGCGGGGAGAATTGTGACGGGGGATGATGGTTTAGAAAATCAGTGGAAGACATTCATAAAAATATCAAGAATCATTTTAAAAAAACGAGTACTGAGGGTAATTTATTTCAATATTATTAACGTAACTTGATCCCATTGGAAAGCTATAAATCGCAAGGTCTAGGAATAAAATTTATTCATAAGACTGACCCGGATATGAATATTTCCCAGCTTAATTAATTGAAATTTACTGAAGGGGCTAGTAAATAGGCTATGTGACTTTACTTTTTCAGACTTAATGTGTCATGTTTTCTTAAAATCTTCTGCCTTTAATCTTATTCCTAGGATAAGCCCGTTTACTAATTACGCGCACTTATTTCGACTCCCATTACTATTGTGGTGGTAAAAAAATTATGTACTGGCGAAGATAAAGAAAGAAAGACAAAATGTGACAGAGTATAATAGTCACATTCCCGCCTAAAGTCAAGTAATTAACGATTCTAGATATTATTATGATATAATACGTATAATACGAGTATAGTTAGTTTTAAAAACATTAAGTGCATACAATATAATATTTTAATATATATATATATATAAATAATATATATTATTAATTATATAATATATATATTATATAAATAATATATATATATATAATTATTAATATATATATAATATATTATATTATTATATATATATAATATATAATATTAATATAATGTTTGAGATATATGTGTGTGTGTGTGTATTTTTAGTTAGTATAATATCATACATTCATTTTCCCGTGTCTAATCTTCCTGCTATCATAACCTTTGCTCCTTACTCGTTGTGCCCCGAGACTATTTAGAACTAATCCGTGTTGTTCCGCCCCGAGAGAGAGAGAGCGCTGACCCCCCTGTAACCCAGCATCACGCAGAAGTGAAAACTGTGAACCACAAAACTTGTCGAGTCCCGTTAGTGAGAAAGGAGCGGATGACAAATACAAGTTTCGGTAAAGAAAAAGACCAGATGGCGCCCATGATGCAACAATTAAATCCGCTTGCGTTCTGAAGCCATTCTCCTAATCTTTCAAATAAGCTTACCAGTTAATTAGTAGTAGATGGCTCTAGTCAAATCAAAGAATTACTTAAAGAGTTAAATTACCAACTACAGGCTCAAATCCCTATAGCATAGTTTTAACAAAAAGATAATATCGTGACAACCTCCTGCTACCGAGTTAACAAAACGAAAATATCGAGAACAACGTCAAATAACAAATATGGTAAATCGCTCAAAGTAATAAGCCCTGCTCACACCGCGTGTGCATTTTCCAAACAGCGAATGTCGGTCCAAGGAGGGCTCAAAATGACCATCCATCTTACTCACACCCAAAATTTACCAAAACTCCTGCGCCATCTCTTTATTTTCATAATCAAATGCAACACACTTTACTTTGAATACTGCATGACGGCACCTACCTGTCCTAACGCAAGAAAAACAGCAAATCTTCTTTTTCTTTCTTCATTCAAGTCATATTCGTTAAGTAGAAATCATCGCACTCAAATCTCCCACCTATAACTCTCGGACTGAGTATGTTTCCATTCAACTCAGAATTCTCTTCTCCCCATGACATCTTCGGTAGCGTTTATCCTACCATCACAGTCACACAGCGCGAAAGAAGTAGATACATTCTCGCTTTATTGAATCTCAAGTCTGAATAAAAGGCTAAAATCAACATCAATCGTAATCCTCCAGCCATGTATGCAACAACCCCAGCATAGTCTCAAGGTATTACTTTAACAAATAAAATTTAATAATGCATCATCTATAAATTTTTAAATTACCCTTTTCTTTCATCAACCACATCCCTATAAATCTCTGTTTTTCCTTTGAGAGTTACAGTTATTCTATTTATCTTACTCTTTTATGACAAAATTATTTCAACTATACAAAGGGCCATAACACACATACTCGCACTCTAGAGTATTGTATCCCATTTAAAGCGTGAATTGCCACACTTTTTGAACTGTTAGTATTCTTAATATCTTCATGTATATTAAAATTCAGCTACGATGAGTTTTTAACTCTGATCAAAGTCTACCTAGCTGAGCAACGAGTACAAATAAAACCACAGTCTATATACAAAGCCGTCTTTTTCCAGTCCTCTCTGAGATGTGTGTATATAAGAACCGCGCAACTGAAAGTCAAAAAATACTCACACCAACCCTATTTTTAAGAGTCCAATTCTGTCAGTTCCCACCAACGATAATTCTAATCGGAGCCAGAGCTTTATACCTCTACTTTCCACTTTTCATCTTTGTTATCCATATTAATATTTACTACTACTTCAAATAAAGTTTGCGATCATTCCGTTCCCTTTCTCATCCGAAAAGTTTGATATTGATCCCGGCCCGTATAAATTATATTAACATTTCATCTCCCTAGTTACTATCTTCCTTTCGCTTCTCTTCACGTCTTCTCCTGTCTCTCCATCTATCTCTTTCAACATTAACTTTCACACAGAGGACATTTGACTCTCACAACTTCAACAACCATAATAACCTTACTGCTTTATTCAATACGTATTATTTAACTTTCAAATCACCTATCCTATTTTACAATATAAACTAACCTGCCCATAAATAAACTTACTTTCATATAAATCCAATCTCTCAAATACTCCTTCTATATTAATCTCAGAATTTCGCCACTAATAACAAAATACCAAATCATTAAACACGCATAAATAATTAAACAATTTAGGTATATAGTTATAAGGAATGATACAGGTGTATGCGCCACACCAGGGTAGACCACTAAATGAGAAGGTGGAATTCTATGTACAGCTGCAGAATTTATATGACAACATAAATGCGAAAATTAAGATCTTGATGGGAGATTCAAACGCACACGTGGGAAGAGAATGAATTGGAAGGGAAACAGTGGTGGGGACAAACGGAGTGGGGGAGAAAAACCAGGAAGGGGGAAAGACTAATAGATTTCGCAGTTGAAAACAGTCTTTCATTTAGAACACCTTTTATGTGCATCAAGAATCACACAAGTGGACGTGGTACAGATGGACTAGTGAAATGGGAGACTATACAGATAAATCAATGATAGATTTGATAATGATAAATGACCGAAAAATCGTAAGAGATGTAAAAAGAATACCATCTGTCTCTTTGGACTCTGATCATAGATTGGTGGTAGGGAAATTTAATCTGGAAAGATCAATACGGTTTAGGAACAAGGAAAGAATAAGACTTGCGGTGGAAAAGTTGAGTGATTGTCCGATGATTGACACACTAACTGAGAAGATAAGAACCTGTAAACCCAATGATGAAGACATTTTTGAGGGAACTGAGGCGAAGTGGAAAAATTTTAAAGAAAAAATGGCAAAGAGTGCTAGGGAGACCGTGGATATGAAGAAAATTGGAGGAAGAAAGCAGAGGACTATATTGTGGACGGATGAGGGGAAGCAAGATATAAAAGATAAAACAAATGCGTTTAGGAAGTAGATTAAAAGAAGAAACCCGGAGACTAGAATGGAATATGTAGAAAAGAGGAACATAGCTGAAGAAATAAAGAGAGATACGAAAGAGAGATCTTGGGAGAGAGTAGGAGACCAGCTGAGACGAGATATGAGTGGAACCAAAAAACTTATTTATAATATATCGAAGAAGCTTAAAAAAACGACGCTACAGTATCACGCTCCATTAAAAATAAAAACGGAGTGTTGCTGGTGGAACCAGAGGAGGCCGAGGGTAGATGGAGGGAATACTACTCGGAACTATACAAAAAAAGAGGAGGAAGGAGAGATGAGGCGGACACGAGAGGATGACGCAGTGGATTTGGGGAAGGAGTTGCGACCGATAACACTGGAAGAGGTTAAAGATGAAATAAAACGGATGAAGAACGGGAAGAGCCCAGGTTGCGACGGATTGCCTGCAGAAGTATTTAAGGTGGGGGAGGATGTGGTAAAATGGATGCTGAGATTGTTTAATGGTTTCTGGAGGGAGGAGAAAGTACCAAAGGACTGGAGTAGAGCCATAATATGCCCAATATTTAAGAAGGGGGATAGGAGTGATTGCAACAACTATAGAGGAATATCCTTGCTTACGCATGCAAGTAAGGTATA
>JABUQX010006827.1:0-20000 GCA_015478945.1 Trachelipus rathkii
TGTGAACCTACGGTCAGGGTGGGATGGGGAAAACCGCGCCGGGCGGGAACGCGGCTGCAAGAAACGCGGCGGGCTTGCGGTTCGCACCTGCGGGTGCTGCGGATTTCGAAACAACAAGGTTAAGACATCAAAAAAGGGCTAAGCCCCTAAAGACAGATCAAAAATCACCGTGGGCAAAAATTGACCCATGGCCGAAAAAATTAGGGTCGGGTACGTACAACGGTGCTAACGCCTAACCGTTTGGCGGCGCCCCTTTCTTCGAAAAGGGCGCCAAAAAACTTAGGGGGCCAGAA
This sequence comes from Trachelipus rathkii, assembly GCA_015478945.1. NCBI lineage: Eukaryota > Metazoa > Arthropoda > Malacostraca > Isopoda > Trachelipodidae > Trachelipus > Trachelipus rathkii. Next base: position 294 of record JABUQX010006827.1, read on the forward strand.
CAATATAGCAAGCGAGGGGCCAGAAAATTACGGGAGTGGAAACCAAGAATGATATAGACGGTACTAGGCATGCCCACAACACAACATACGAGTTGCCAAAAAAGGTACAAACCCAAATATAAGGTAACAGGCGCCCAAACAGCCCGTAAAGGCCCAAAAAGGCTTCAAAGGGCAGCGTAAAAAATTGGGCTCAAAAAAGGTCAAAAAAGGTCAAGGATTCTGCGGGGTCCTATGTCATTTGTGTCCGGAATCCATCTCCTACTACTCCCCCTGCCTACGCCCATATATTATATATATTATTATATATATATATATATATATATATATATATTATATATATATATATATATATATATATATATATTATATATAATATATATATATATATATATATATATATATATATATATATATATATATATTATAATATATTATTATAGTTATAATAAAGACATCAAAAATATTATATAATTATAAAGCTGAACCATTAATGTCTTATGGAAAAAGCTTGTCATAATATACCAAATTTATGCGTTAATTTAAAAAATTCACATTCCAATCTGAGTAATTTCTTAGGCCTATCATTATTTTAAAATAGAGAGCTGTCGTTTTATAGATAAGTTTTAAAAGGCGTTTTTCTTTAATATAAAAATACTACACTTACTCCAATATGCATTATTTCACTTAATTTTTTATGTATATAATGCTAAAATACCACTTAAATTAAAATTTATATAAAATTAATATTCAATATCAGAACAATCAGACCCATTCGATACAAAAATTTCAAACAAACTACCACAAGCCACATATTTCGTACATATTTACGGGAAGAAAACGAAATGTTTTATAAATTATCGATTATTTTATCGATTATTATAGGTAGGACAGACTAGCCCGCTCTCTTATAAGTTGACGTAAAAAATGACGTCATTCGTCCGCCCGGTGTAAAGAAATTGACTCCTAAGATCAGATTAGGAGCGAGAATTTCTAAATGAATTCAATTATTATTATAGCTATTATTCCATTTATGCCCACTGATGCGTTCACGCAACTCCAAAATTGTCTTTTCTTTTTTGAACTTGTAAGTCACACGAAGCTCCAATTTGGCTTCAATCAAAATTCAGAATTTCAGTGTCTTCACAGATAGTGTGACGAGTGGATCTAATCATCTAATGTATTACTTGTCTATTCTGCTATAGGATTTATCTTGGTATGATTTTGAAATTGAACATTTTCTACAAGCAACAAGGCATGTAAGAAACGAAGGTAAGGCAAACAGTTGAAGCATAATTATGACTATATTATGTCATGATCGCGTAAACTGATAGTATTTGTAATGTTCAAATTATTCAGTAATGTATTTTATATATAAAATGTCCTCCATATTTGACTGTGAAATTGAGAAAAATATTTTGATGCGTTCACGCATCATTGGACATCCCATAAAATATTTTGATGCGTTCACGCAACATTGGGCATCCCATATGTATACTATGTTACGTCAATGTAACATTTCATTCAACATAACTGCACAGAACTATAATATATATATATATATTCAACTATATACTAGTATATATAATATATATATATATATATAATATATATCATATATATATATATAATCATATATATTATTACTATACTATATTATATATAATATATATAATATATAATCATAATTATATATAATTATAATATATAATATATATATAATATATATAATCAATTTCAGGGGATGAGATTGGATCAGCTTTTAGAAGAATTAGAGAAAACACGAGTCAGATGAGTGAAACATGATTTTAGATCTGCAAGAAAACTCAGGGCGGCAACCGTTACTTGAAACTACGGGAAAGAAGCTGTTAATTTACACTTCACCAAACGCAAAATGCTGGCATTCACCGATGAAAAATTCAGGGGATGTAAGAAGAAGTTGTATTTGCAAAACTTGCCTTGAAAAACAGCCGATTTCTCGTGAGTAGTAGGGCTACAATATTGGGACGAACAAATGACCCGCGACCGTTTTTTGACCTTTTCTGACCGCAACCTTTTTTGAAGCTTCCGAATTTTTTACCTGACCTTGACCTTTTTTTTTTGGCCTTCACCTTTTGGGCCTTGACCTTTTTTCGACCCAACCCTTTTGGTCTGCATGGCGTCATTTTTTTAGGCCGCCACTATTTTTTCGGACAACCCTAATTTTTTTAGGGCAACCCTAATTTTTGGCAACCCCAATTTTTTCGCCAACCCTGATATTTTTGCGTAACCCTTCGGAAGAAGGGTTGCGCCAAAACGGTGCGTAAGCAACCGTTGTACGTTTTGCCCCCCCTATTTTACGCCCCCCTAATATTTTCGACCATGGGTCACAATCTTGTCCGCGGCGTAATTTTAATGTTCACTTAGTGCTCAAGCCTTAATTTTTAAACGCCTAAACCTTTTTTTCCTATCCCCTTTGCTCACAAAGTTGACAGATTACCATGGCGTCCAATATATTGACCCACGTATAATTTAATTCCTTCATGGTGTCCCCTCTCTTGACCACGGTAATTTATTGTCCTTCCTTGTTAGGGGCTTAGCCCCTTTTTTGATGTCTAAACCTTGTTTGACCATGATATTTAGGCCCTTACCTTGCCATATACCATGGGTCATTTTTGGTCCCACGCCAGATTAAGCTGGCCACTCAGTGCCCCCACCCCGTCACATATTGTCCCGTTCCCTAACTTGAACCGCATGTATGGATCTCGATCCTAAACTTGAAACACCTACACACACACACCACACACCACACACATCCCAACACACAACATCATCATCATCATCACACACACACACACACACACCACACACACACACCACACACCACAACACTTATAACCACACATTCAACTATGGACACTTATTACACACATTCACTATGACACTCTTACCACTCCCGCCATTAGATATCCTCGTGCAACTTACATTATACACTTACTTCCACACGTACAAACACCACGCACAACCCTTTGGTCCTTCCATGGGCATCAATTTGGACCCACGTAATTCTGCGCCTGTCCTTTAGGGCACTTAGCCCTTTTTTGATGTCAACCTTGTTTGACCATATGATATTTCAGCCTTGACCCTGTCATATACCATGGGTCAAATTTGACCCACGCTAACTTGGATGGCTTTGATGGTTCCTAATCATCGCTAGAAGGTATTCTAGTGACATGTTCTCATGTAGGTTCTCATGACTCATCTCTATAGAGTTATTAGATGGAGGCCAGTGGTGCAGGTCTGCCAACGTGAGTCTTGCCAATGAGTGCCAATGCAACGTGCGCATCCAGATGCTCCATATCGATCCCAATTATTACTGTACTGTACTAACGGCGTCTAGAATGAGTGCCAATGAACGACGTTCGCCAAAGTGTAGTGCCACCAATAGGGCCAAGGTCATAGTTGTGCGCCTCTACATGAAGTGCCCAAACTGATCACTCCACAGAGTGCCACTTTTTTACACAGCTTTCTAGCCTCCCCTGAGACTAGAATAATAGCGCTAATATGGGTATCTACCCCTAGGTTATAAGGTATGGCCAGGAATCGAAATGGTGTACCTATTACAAAGTTGTCCGTACGAACAACGGAATCGCTTAGCAATCACTTTAATCAAACGTGCTACCACATCACCACTCCGACTACAGGACTCCTTCGCCTACTATGGAGTTAGGCGCTAGATCATTTTTTACTCAACACTCATCCATCCCCTTATTGGCGCACTGACTGATTGCTTCCTCAACCAGAACGTCTACATGCCTCTCCTGAAAGGACTATGTCCGACATGCCTGTACGGACATAATGTCAGTGTTTGTCCATAGTGAGAAACGGTTCGTCTACGGACACTAACGTCCCACGTCCGCTGCACGGAGTGCACGCCCCCTCTCACGAGCTCAGAAACGCGGCCACGCACCGACGTAGCGCGCCGCTAGCGTGCTCAGAATATCTTACCTCGCCGCCGCCGCACGTGCTGCCCGCGAGGGCGACTACCATAATTTCGCGTACCCGCGCAAAGCACGGCACCCCGCTGCTTGTGCAAGATCTCGTCCCACGGCCTCGACACAGACAGTCAGACATAGCAGAACAGTCGCTGCGGACATGCCGACTACCACTCCCTCCACCCCCGCGGAAGCGCAAACAGAGATTATGAATCACTCGATGTAAAACTATGTCAAAGAATTCTTTTCCAATATCACTACTATGAGTCATTACATTTTTTACTACAATTGTTACGACAAATTTTATTAAAACATATACAATAGATATATGCATTATCGCGACTTACCCACATACATCATCACCTGGCTTCCTTCGTACAGGACCACGCAGCTAACAACTCTACGTAGCAACCGCCCCGCTGGCGTCTCCAATAGACCAGGGTGGTACGCTCCAGCTATCCTAAGTGATGAAGTCAGACGAACGAATTCACTCGATCGTCTAAAATTCGCCGCTGCCAATGCGCGTTTCTGTCACCTCGCCGCTCTGCGCCTTCCCACGCTTAGACTAGTCACTCTTTACCGTGCTTCATACTGTCATGTATTTAAACTTAGCCTACATCATAACATTCTCTGACTTTTACTGCTGGAAACTCACATGTACTGCTTAAACTCATTATATTTATTAACATTACATATCGCCTCCTAAAAGCAGCTAATCAGTAAACTCAATATGAGGGTGTTTACCTAAGGGATGTTTAGTTATGCTTTGTTTTTTCTGCTTTACTGCTTTAAACTTTCTGCTTTACTGCCTTAACTTTCTGCTTTAAAGCTTTAACTTTCTGCTTTACTGCTTAACTTTCTGCTTTACTGTTTTAACTCATATATTTATTAACATTATGTTATCTTTTTATATTTTTTATTTTTGTTTTAATACTTTTTTATTTTATTATTTATTTTTATTTTTGTTTTGAATCGCTACTCTTTTTATTTCTAATTCTTGTATATGATAAGAATACTTAAAAATCACACATTGAGTTTCTCGTGTATATAAACATTTGTTATTCTGTACATAGATTCCATACGAAGGCACTATTTAGAATTGACGGCAAGACTATCTATTAGACTTACATCTACAACCTCTTTCTATGATGTCATACAGATGTTTTAAGGGTGAAGTAGAAAATGCCCCTGTTCGTATTTTGTCGCTCAAGTTTTTAAAGCATTTATACATTTAACACCTACCTCAGAAAACGATAAAATCATTTACATAGCCAATATACTGATTTTTAGCCCACACGCAAAACTACCTTGTGATATATTTTACAATGTGTTTATCTATAAAACTTTACATTATTTAAAATAACATTATAATGAGAAATGCCAATAGAACAAATCACCTACTGAGCAACAGGGTCCACTTATAATTTTGGAATTGAATTATAAGTGGGCTTGCCAACGACCATGGCTCCACTGGCTTCGTCATTCGCTGAGAGCACAACGATATCTGTAAGCTACACCATCCTGGTGACATTCCTCCTCTATCTAACAGGCACTGAGCGCCTATATCCCTTTAATGATCACTTTATTTTATGATTTTCAATAACAAACACCAATTATACAATACGCACAAGATCATAGCCACTACGTCCACTGTCATCCCCGAGTTCACAATCGTAGCCGTACTATCTTCCGACCTAACTATAACGTATACAACTAATGAGCCGACTGACCCTCTATCAAAGATTACGATGTTGTAAAGCATTTTAGTTCGAAGAATCAATTATGTGAACAGCTTATCGTTTTTTGCTCTATAAAACGGAAAATCCAATGTCCTAGTGAGGTGAGTGTGAACGATGGGCCAAATGTATGAATTATGAGGCAGGTATCCGTTTCTTCAACTTTACAGAGTTTATTTTGTTTTCGTTAATAGCAAACACTCCTAAAAAGCGAGGTTCATTTTTTAACACCGATTTTATTTCCTCTTCATTCATCTTAATAATTCAAAAAGTACGTTGCCGTATACTCGGGTCAAATTTTCAATGAGTTGAGGATGCTCAAGATTGACCACTAGTGATGGGTGATTGTAGAATCGCTCCAAAAGAGAGACTTAGTCCTCTAGGGTACCCTTTCTCAAAATGTTTAAAGGATAGGGGCGTTACAAGCTGAAAGGTCTGCAGTAAAGTCATTAGGCGTATTTACAATTACTATTCTTTTGCGTATTCTTTCAATAAGATCTTAAGCCTGTCCTACCTCGACCTATTTCATACATGATACGAGATTGGCTATTTTAAGTCGTAAAAAGGTCGCAGACAGAAGAGAAGGTCCTCCGTGTATAACATTTTCATAAATTCACGTTGCCGTTGAAGGCAGTCCATTCCACATGTAAACTCGATACCTTCTAAGTCCGAAAAGTGTAGAATTTCTATAGCGTGACTTTTTATAATTCCACGTGTGGCTCAAGTAGGCGCTTTCATGTTCCACAATCCCGCCTATTATTAACTTTCTGTGCAGTAAATTTCCCGTTCACAATGTTAGGGATATTGATATTCGATAATCCTTGAGTGAAATTAAATATCTTGGTTTCAACTCTCTTAATAGGTTACTTTGCTGTAGTATATCAAAAGCGAATTTCATATTTCCAAATGACCCGCCACTCTTGAGCTGAAATTTCACTTTCTCTGACATAGCAGATAAGGCCCCAACAGTTGTAAAGCAGTGTTCTGGAACATACGCTGATTAAGCAGTAGTTTACTTTTTACTTATTAAAGGGCAAATTAATTAGATTTGACCGTGATAAAATGCATCTCTAGTATTTACAGGATAGGTTTTTAGAATTGAGTCTTGTCTTTTGAGACGGACAGATTATCGCCATAATCGACCGTAAAATTAATCTAAGTATTTTTATGACTTTAGCTGCTTTACTATATGTGCAGCTTCATCTTCTGAAAGGCTATAAAAAAACCACAATGATTTGGAGAATGAGATTGTTTACGCATTCGTGCTGAATAATTTAACAAACGTTCTATATAAGCTTCTATAAAGGATAAACTTAGCCGCGGAGCACCTACCCTAGTGAAGCTTTCATCGTTAAGATAGACTTTCAACCTGTGAAAAATGTATCACAGGAAATTTGAATTGTATATACTTAATAATGGGCATTCACCCGTGAGGAAAGGATCTGACCATCAGGTTATTGTCAAATTCTCGTTTTTCTTACACTATTAAAAACACATTAGAGGGGTTTAGGTAATGATCAGAAGTGCCTGGAATATGAACTCTAGAGGAACATCTGCTATTCGGGAATTGTGCAGACGGATTAATACATTGACTACAAGTTGGACTCGCTAAACGCATAATCTTGTTGAGCCAGGTTCATTTGAGAAAGAGATCCAATTCACCTCTATACAACAATCAGGAACTCAGAAGGATGAAGAAATGCATCTTGCATGTGCGAGACCTCGGACCGTATAGATGAACATTTTCATGAATAAACCTTACTCTATATTACCAGCATCAGTATAGAAAGTATATCAGAATAGTAATTAAATAAGCCAAAATACATTCAATACATATTTTTCGTTAGCAGGTTTTTCCTGCTCATCTGAGTCTTTTCTTTATGACCATCTTCTGTCCCTCGACCCTACTGTTCCTGGACCATTTTACTCTCTATTTTTACGCTTAACATCATCCATCATCTCATCTCATCTGAAACATCGGCTATACGTCCTCTTTTAATGCTTGTCACGAGGATTATTCCTGGCAGGCGATACTTGAATAGTATGGCCAACCTGTTTCTCATAGCTTTTCTTTTACCTATAATTCCCCGCCTTTCCTGACGTAGAGCGCCTTGCAGCCTTTCTCCATAAGCGTTGGCAAAAAAAATTCCACCATAGGCCATATCCGCCAATCTTCGCTTCTTTTGTTCCCCTGAATACCCCTTTCTTTCGTCCATTATTTACAGGCAGTATCTTCTTTATACTATGCTTCTCTACACTGTGGAGAGTAGGCTAATCTTCCAGTACATATTCCAGACTACACCTTCTTATTATATTCCATTATGCTTAAGTACCTGACACTGTACATTCTGAATTGATGAAACTTTTGCATAACCCAATGCACCCGTATGTAAAAGGAAAAGGTCTTCTACATCTTTTATTACCACGCGTTACAGAGTCAAAATTGATTCTATTCAGAGGAGATAATGGAACATAGGGAATGTAATAACATTTACTCTCTTTGGGAAAAGTATTACTACTCTTAAATTAAAGGAGCTTAGTATTACCTACATATTGCATTGATCAATTATATTCTGTATATACATAAACCATACCTGGATGATTGAGCATCTCGGATGGTACATGTATAATGCAGTACTCGATCTGCTTCATCTTTTAGTTCATGTGGAGTTAAGGGTCTATTCTCCACAGATAGTATAACCCTTCTTCAACATAGTAGGGATATCATGAAGAATATATCCAACTCAGCATCACGTCTACGAATATGCTTTACGCTGCCATGGTGATCGTTCGAGAAAAAAAATATCACGGTCTCGCAGGTTTACATTTTACTTTTGAACTTTAAAGATTATTATTACTTTATCTCATAGGTCCGACGCTTTTCAGTTTTGTATACCAAGTCCTTACACATATTACTCATATCAAAGAGAACGTTAAATGACTAAATATAGCAGGCACCGATTATAAAATATGAAAACCTGCCGCAAAGTATTCTTCAAAGAAGGTATTCTTTTGTAGCAAATGTTGTCCGTATTCATCTTTTTGGCAATTGTAGTCCTTTCCAGGGATATCGAGTTTTCTTCCACTTGTAATTTATAGTGTTTCAACCACATTCTACACTTCCTGTACACCCCATCCAGGAAATAGATTGTAGAGGGTAAATCTTTCCTATGCTCCGTATTTAATAATCATTTCCAACTAATATCCTACTTCGTATCGCCTCTCCTTTCAAGTTGTATAGGATTTTCATCTAGCACAAGTTGTAAAATCGAGAGTTATTATCAGGATGTAAAATCCAAGGAGCTGAAAAGAGCGCAGAGTTATATAAAACAGTGATCTACCACTTCCATGTTATAATCGTCAACTGTAATTGATTTTCTTAACATTCACTTCTTTTACCATAAGTATTAAAACCTCGCAGGAATCCCCTCCGATTTCGAAGCATAGTAATATGACATTAGTTTTCCTACCCTCCTTCGTAAGCTAATATTTTTTCAATTTTAATATTTTCATTTACAGGATTGAACCTTACTTTTGTATTTCCTGTTTTTATAAATCCGCCTTTTATTTTTTTCACCATTTAAATCTTCCAGATAATATAACTTTAAACCATCACGACTGAATGGTCGGATATTGTGGACTTTAAAAACTTCCGTAGTCCAACCGGATTCATATCCTTTTCTAAACCTTTCTTCTGTTCGAGAAACTTTTAAATATATCGATATACTGGACGATCTGGCTTATTCTTATAACAGGTCTTACCATAGAACTATAAAGTCAACTCCTCTAGTTTTTGACATCTCTAAAGGAGTTGACTTTATAGTTCTATGGTAAGACCTGGTTATAAGAATAAGCCAGATCGGCCAGTATATCAATATATTTAAAAGTATTCATTTTAGTAACATACCTAGGCATGCGTTCTTTAATAGTACGTTGGACTCTTTCAACTATTTGCCGCTTTTGTTACGAAAAATGTATTGCTAATAGCTTATACCATAACTCCCAGGAAGCATCATCCTGAAAAAACTCTCGCCCTTGAATTCCATTCCTGGAAATCTGTCCAAAAATGACTTAGGTGTTCTCCTCTCATCCCCTATAATTTCAAGTACAGCATCGGCGACTGTTAGCTGATCTTTTATCTTTTTTTATTGGCCTCAACCACAAGTATCTAGAGTAGTATACGTCAATTGTAAAAGTATATATTGAAAACCTTCATTATAAGAGCTGTATTTAATCATTTCCGATAAATCTAACTGCCATATGCTATCGAGCTTCGGAGATATGGTTTTCCGTGTAGGAAATTTTTTTCTTACAGGTTTATGTAGAGTAAATGCCTTTCACCCTCCAAATATGCTATTTGAACTCTTTTTTCTCAATATTAGGATACCTTAAAGCAAACCAGTGAAACCCCCAAAACTATTTGGCTCCCTCAGATTGAAATAATACTTATCAACTACCTCCTTTGCGTCCATGTTGGCTACTGACCCACATGTATATGTAATATATATATATATATATATATATATATATATATATATATATAGATATAATATAATATATATATATATATATATATATATATATATATATATATATATGTATAAATCATAATATATATATATATATATATATTATATATATATACTATATATATCAATTTAAAGTTGTACTGAAGGCTAATTGTCGCAAAGGATTAAGCGAGAAATAGAAAACAGATTTAAAAAATAACATTATTTAAACGCGATGATGTTACAGCTAAATAAATATACATATATAACATATTATATATATATATATATATATATATAATTATATATATATATATATATATATATATATAATATTATTATTATATATATATGATATATATATATGATAATGCATAATTACGATTTAATCCAACTATGCCTATTATAAGGCGTTTTTCTTGTTCGTCCTCTGGTAACACGTTTAAATTTATCTGAGGCGTAAGAAGTGCCTGATGGGACTTGAATCAGGTCTTGGCGTAACGGGGATTATTATCTAAGTCTGCTAATCGCGTTGTATTTAAGATTCAAACTTTTGATACAAGAATTAGTCGGAAGTTCTTGGGTGATACTCATTCCTCGCTTTAACAGGCCTTTTCCCAGTTACGTGAGAGATACAGCATTTTCAATCCACCAATATTGATCCTTTAAACTATTTCATCTGTTAATTATAAAATTCTGAGAAGCTTCTTCAAAGTTAATGGTCTTTTTAAAATATTATATTGATAGCTTTCACAGCTTTACGCACTCTAATAGGTAAACTCTCCTTTTTATATTATTTAAAATTTTATATTCATTTTTTCACTCAAGCCTTTTACTTTCATTAAGGGAATATCTACATATCGGTAGCGGTAACGTACTCTATCGACACGAGGGATGGATGCTAGATGCAAGTCTTTAAGATCTATCAATTTTGTATGGCCATCCTGGGTATAAAGAGGCGTTTTCTTCATGGGATTTAACGTCTGGAATCTTATATCCTTACCACTTCTTTACTCATATTTGGTTATCTGGTTCAAACTTAGGATTCATATAAAGCTAGGAGGTAGAGGCTGCTGGAAAAGGAAAAGATAATTGAATCGTTTTCACAATATAAGGGATTCTGTTGGCTGCAACTGTTGCTGCATGATGTGGAAAGAGGTCTGTAATGTCAATGCATTGGGCTGTAAATTTGCGTCGTGTATGGGGGGTTGTGAATGATGAAACTGTGATTGGGGATTTTGCGCGCAGTGTGCGGCCATAACTGGCCATACTTGAGGTGGAATGGGCGATGAATCGAGGAACTAGAATTCTGAGCATGCTGTATCATATCTATACTTCATTTTCTCATAGCTCATATATGAATACAGCAACCTTCTTCATTATGGGACAACCACTTAGTTATCAGGGGAGATATAACGGAGAAGAGTAATGGAAGGAATACTCCTCCTCCTCTCTGTAGTAGTAACACTTCTTTTTATTTTTCAAAATTTTTAAAATTGAAGGAGAGTTTTTTAATGATGTTCCTATAACGACGTAGCTTTTACCTCTCTGAGGGCGACTTGTTTAAAGGAACATTCCTTTTATAAGATTTTAAACCAGACTTTCACATACCCACCACCTGGATGAATTTCTCATCCCTCACTAATTTAGTTTACCCGTTTTTCAGATGGTTTCAAACCTTTTAAATTTTTTTATAAGAGAAGGCTAAATACTTTGCAACTAGAGCGACTCATTTATCAGGTATGTATACAAGTCCTTACTATCTCATAGGCCATTCCAGAATGTTGCGACGGAGCAGCACTCTGTGCGTGTTTTTGGGGTGAAGTTCACACATCAAATAACCGTGTGGGATCGAAGTAACCTCTTTATATAATTTTAAGAACTCTTTCCTTTGAAGGGGAAACATTTGAGTTGCCAATACATTAATTTGACTCATGTCTCTTCTCTGGCCAAACAACAGTAAATACTGTGTGTTTTAAAGAAACACTTCGCATATGTTTGCTTTGATGAAAAATATTCTGTGTATGAAAACACAGAGATATTAGATGGTGAGAATGAAACTGTGAACGCTTCTTGCAAACTATTTCCAAATATCAATTGTTGCATTAATCATCTACATACAATAATTTTGTTGTCCACTGTATAATTGGTTCCAGCGAGCCTAATATCGTATATTGCCTCGTGGGGAAATTTGAATAACATCTTTATATTCTTTAATTTTTTCCTAAACTTTATAACACCATATTATTTTACAGGGGTGTTTGTTTAAAAATCTCCATTTCCTTTAAAATATTTATAATAGAAAGGTTTTACCACAGGCCTGTCGGACCAGCTACAAAACATGTAGCCGGAACTTCGGAACGTAAATTCCTCCACATCCATACTCGTTAAGTGAATAATGGAATAAATGAGATTAATTTAAAGCTGTTTAAAAAAAGCAGTAATAGTACATGTTTTAATAAAATTTCGTACAATTTTATTAAAATAAAATGTTTAAAACAGAAACTCTGTGTGTTTTTATTCTTTCAATAACAAATTAAAAATAAAAAAAGTATTCTTTTTATAGCAAAAACAAAAATAGAAATAATAAATAAAAAGTATTAAAACAAAATAAAAAATAAAAGGAAAACATAATGTTAATAAATATATGAGTTTTAAAACAGTAAAGCAGAAAGTTAAAAAAGTAAAGCAGAAAGTTAAAGCAGAGTAAAGCAGCAAGTTAAAGCAGTAAAGCAGAAAGTTTTAGCAGTAAAGCAGTTAAACAAAGCAGTACCTAATCCCTTACGGGTAACAACCCTATTGATTACTGATTTACTTGCTTTAAATATGAATGTTAATAAATATATGAGTTAAAAGAGTAAAACATGTGCAGTTGAAAGCAGTGTAAAAGCAGAAAGTGTTAAGCAGCTAAACATGAGGTTAAAGCATAAAGCAGTAAAACAAAGCATACTTATCCCCTAGGTGCTAGGTAACACCTCTATTGATTTTCTGATTTACTGCCTTCATAAGGTATTGTTAAAGTATATGTTTTTAATAAATTTCGTACAATGTAGTAAAAAATTGAAGACTCATAGGTTTATATTTGAGAAAGAAATTCTTTGAATAAGTTTACATTGATATTCATATTTTTCCGTTCGCGCGAAATATTGCAGCCTGGCGGACGCACGCGGCGGCGGGTACGCGGAAATTATCTGCGCCTGCGGCGCACGCGGCGGAGGTTACGCGGAAATATTGCGCCTGCCGGCGCACGCGGCGGCGGTTCGGGCGTGTAATATTGCGCCTGCGGGCGCAACCGCAGAGTACGGACCGGCGTGGCGAGCTTTCGCGGAGGCGACCTGCGGCTCGGACTCTGAAAACGATTTGCGGTCACTGTCTCAAATGTGAGCTCTCTTAGATATATATCAGTCGTGGATAAGTGTAGACAAAATACTAAACTCATAGTACGGAAGCATTCTAGCAACTTGATAATATACACCATTCAATTCCTCATACCTTATAACCAGGGGGTAGACACCCCATATTAGGGCTATCTAGGCTCAGGGGAGGCTAGAAAAGGCTTGAAAAAAGTGGCACTCGTGGCACTATGTGGCACTTCACTTTGGCCACTATGTGGCAACTCATTGGACTCGATTGGCACTCACTTGGCACTTATTGGCTTTCATTGGCACTCACTTGGCACTCACCTGGAACTCATCATCTTATACTCATAGAATAATCATAGAAAACTAATAGAATAGAACATCACTAGATATTTCTTACGATGATTGGGAACCATCAAAGCCCATCAAGTTAGCGTGTGGTCAAATTGACCGCCATGGTATATAACAGGGTCAGACTCTGAAATTCTATGGTTCAAACACAGGTTTAAGACATCAAAAATAGGCGCTGAAGTCCCTAAAGCGAAGGACAGTACCGTGGGGTCATCTGACCCATCGGAGCACCAAGGGGTTGGTCCGGTGTTTGTACGTGTCGCAATTAGTGTAAATTCAGTGCAAAGTTATTCTATGGAGTGAGTGTAAGTGTCATAGTGAATGTGTGTATAAGTGTCATAGTGAACGTGTGTATTCGTGTGTGTGTGCTGTGTGTGTGTGTGTTGTGTGTGTGTGTGTGTGTTGTTGTGTGGGTGTGTGGTGTGTGTGTGTAGGGTGTTCAATTAGGATAGAAATCCACTCATGCGTTTCAAGTTAGGAACCAGAACTATGTGACGGGTGGGGACACAGCAGTGGCACAGAAAAATTGGCGTGGGCAAAAAATGACCCATGGTATATGCAAGGTCAAGCCTAAATATCATGTGGTCAAACAAGTTAAAGACATCAAAAAAGGGGCTAAGCCCTAAAGGAAGGACAATAAATTACCGTGGGTCAAAATTGACCCATGAAGGACAAAAAATTAACGTGGGTCAAAATTGACCCATGGTATCTGTCAAACTTTGGACCAAAGGGAAGGACAAAAAAGCGTTAAGACATCAAAAAATAGGGCTAAGCCCCTAAATCGCAAGATCAAAAATTACCGTGGCCAAAAAGTTGACCCATTGGGTTCGAAAACAATTAGGGGCGGCGTTTAATAATCAGGGGCAATACGTACAACGGTCGCTTACGCAACCGTTTGGCGCAACCCTCTTCGAAGGGGGTTGCCAAAAAAATCAGGGTTGCCGAAAAAAATTGGGGTTGCCAAAAAAATTAGGGTTGCCAAAAAATTAGGGTTGCCGAAAAATACCGTGGGCCAAAAATGACCCATGGAAGACCAAAGGGTTGGTCGAAAAAAGGTCAAGGCCCAAAAAGGTGAAGGCCAAAAAAGGTCAAGGTCAGGTAAAAATTCGAGCTCAAAAAAAGGTCGCGGTCAGAAAAGGTCAAAAAAGGTCGCGGTCATTTTCGTCCAATATTGTAGCCCTACTACTCTCGTGCTTCAATTAGTAAAAGTACTTCCATCATACCAGGATCTGTTCTTAGACCTACAACTTCACCGACAATACCAGAATCTGTTGTTAGGCCAAAACTTCGTCAAAGAAGTTAAAATTGCGGCAGTGGAACACTGAGGATCTTCTTCATAATGAGAATAATTTTGGGAAGTGTTTACATAAGCCATCATTTCCTGATGTACGAAGAAATGGAGTAGAGAGGTGTCCATTAACTGACAATAAGCGATTTGGAAAACTACTTCGGGGTGCTGAAGAACATCTTCTGGATAGGGATTCTAATTTAATAGTTGCCAGTTGGAACGATAACGGATCAGTGTGTATTACATCTAATCAACATGCTCCCTTTGAAAAAAGAAGAGCACTACTCAGGAGCCGAAAGAAAGAGAATAAAATATATCTGTTCCAAATTAGATTCAAAATGATATAAACAACAATGGGTGGAGTGATAGGATCGGACGAACATTTCCCATTAGCCAAATTCTCAATTTCTGGCAAGCAATAGGGTACTCCTTTGACTCTTCGCGAAATATAGCCTAAATGTATGTTGTTAATTAATGCCTGGCTTTTGACTCGGGAGATAAGCGAGGATATGAAGACGATATGCTGACCTTCACTAGGTCAACTTGTACAATGCTGGCTCGAAGAATTATGGGAAACCCACCCAGGAAATCCTGGAAAAGCAACGTTTAGTGAGTATAATTACCATACAATACAAGAAGAACGATATGACCAACGTGAGTCATGACATTCGTTAAAAAGTACGAGCAAAACAAAGCCGAAGATGTCAAGAAATGTCATAGCCAACTATATCTATACATTAAAACAAAATGTAACGCCTTTCACTTGAAATGTTTGTGAATATCACACTAAGAGGATCACTTTTGTTCGTGGCCTATTGAATCAATTTTATAAGTTCATTTTTAACATTCAACATTGCATAAGTAACACTATGTCAACAATCATTTTCTTTATTTTTATACTTTAATTCATTATAAACAGTAATGCAATGTAAAATGATGAAAGTAACTTGGTGTTAAGCTCATGCCCACGTCGTTGCGTTCACGCAACATCAGTTGGCATGTTGGACTGCCCAATTGAATGCGTTCACGCAACGCATAAAATCGGGCCCTAATTTTCAATAAAACCTTTTCAAAAAAAATTTTTGATTTGATGATTTTGGTCAGTATAATATCATAATACAATGAATATTTTAATTTAAGCAGATTCCCCAAAACATAAATTATTTCTGGGCATATATGGGTTATTATTGTGGTTGTTTTTCTTTAATTTATGATGCAAAAATAGCTTCTTTTTTTAATTTATATAAAAATTCTTATAATTTAGTATACTTTACAATTTAATTTCAAATTATTTAAAACCTAAAAAAAATATTGGGTAGGAGGCTACCTAACCCGGTGTCCTTACCCTATAATATACCCTGATATATATATTATATATATATATACTATATATATATATATATATATATATATATATATATATATACTCATATATATAATAATTATATATATATTATAATATATATATATTATATACGGTTAATATACTATAATGTATACTATATAACTTACATATATATATTATATATATATATTTATTATATATAATATATATATATATATATATATATATATATATATATATATATATATATATATATATATATTTTTATATATATATATATATATATAGATTTATATATATAATATATATACTATATATATATATATAGTATATATTCACTATATATATATTATAAATATATAATATATATATATATATATATATACCGTATATAATATATATATATATATATATATATATATATATATATATAGTATATATATATATATATTATATTATATATATATATATATATATATATATATATATATATATATATGAAATGAATTTTTCGAAATCTTGCAAAATCTGCGGCCAATTGTCTTTGTTATTAATTGAAAGGGAAAGACCGTATCCTAGAAGTGTCTCTTCGTCCTTATGGGAAAGAACAAATCAACACAAATCCTGCAACAACGACATCATGAAGGGCATGATTTTTTCGCCAATCCTGGGCTCAATCACAAACACCTATTTTCCAGAGAAATTCTACCGTGCACTTAGCCGCCACAAGAATGACAATCATATAGTGGTCTCCAGAGCTGATAAAGGTAATAATATAGTCATAGTGGATACAACCGAGTATAAAACAAAATACAATAATCTACTTAATGATACAAACACTTTTGAACCTCTGACAGAAAATCCAAAATAACAGTCACAACAAACTTTCAACAACTCACTCAAGACTATTCTAAATACTATCCAATCCTTCAAAAAAAACTTAATGCATACATGACACAAATTACCCAATTTTACGGGATGCCAAAAGCACATAAACCCAACATACCACTACGCCCCGCCATAGCCAACACTAACTCACACATTTATAAGTTAGCACAATGGATATCCCTACAACTCAAACCTCTTCTAGGTACAATCTCTAATTCACACTTAAAAAACACTGAAGATTTTATACATAGAACAACCATTCTTAACACGAAAACACACAAATTTATTAGCTATGATGTCATCTCTCTCTTTACTTCTGTCCCAGTACCTCAAGCTTTACATCTGTTAACAAAATACATAACCGACAACAACATCAACTTTCCTTTTCCCATCATAAAACAGCTCATCCTTCTCACTTTAGAACACAATTATTTTCAACACAATCTTTCTTCAAACAAAAGCAGGGACTGAGCATGGGCTCCCCACTTTCTCCCATGCTTAATAATCTATATATTTAACTAATAGAATATTACTTTATTCTTCCCCACCACCTCCTTCAAGGTTGCACATGGTTTCGGTACGTGGACGATGTATTCGTCGCCGTTCCAATGGAGGCAGACCCTGCACTTATTCTGAACCATATAAACAGTATTCTTTCTGACATACAATTTACAATGGAAACCCCTCCACCCAACCAAAGGTTTTTACCGTTTCCAGATATATTAGTCACGTGGGACCATACTACCAAACTTTTATACACTGTATACAGAAAACCAACATCACACCAAACTAACATAAATGGTACTCCGCACATACATCACCACAAAACTAGCCCACTCTTTCCTCTCTGTAACTCTCCGTGCTTTCAAAATATGTTCCCCTACCACTCTAAAACATGGAAAGCAGAACTCTAAAAACAACGCTCAAAAATTTAAAATCATCCCAATACAGTAATTACAACTGCATTTAAAAAAGCAATCAAAGTTTATTCTCCGAACACAAACAACAAACTACATAACAAAAACCTTTCTACTATACCGCAAACATAAACAAAAACACATTAAAAAATTTATACCTAAATGTCACTTTTAATTCCATCTTAATTAATATTATTTTGTTTTAAAAAGCGTTCTTTACCTCCCAAAGCCCCCAATATAAATCCGCCTGTATATAAGAAATACCGTGCACCAATTGCAACCTTAATTACATAGTGAAGCAACAGATTAACTATATAGACGGTTATACAACACAAACACCGCCAACTAACAAAACACAGAACCGATCAAACTTCTGCTTCTCACTCACACCTGCCAAACAATAAACCACCACATAATCCCAACAATATGAAACATTATCATAAAACCACAATAACAATAACAAAAGGAAATATTCAGAAGCATTCTGTATACACAATATTCCAATTACAATCAATGGCTCTGGTTGACTGCAAAACCCATAGTTTGGCGAATGCATTATGCATACCTCACCTTTTCTACAAAGGACTTTTGGACAACCAGGTAGAAGATGAATTCGCAAACACCGAAAATTCTTTAACTGATTACTTGAAAAAGGCTCCAAAGGATTGGGAGCGAAAGTTAGTTTGCTAAAGTATGGTGTAAATAAATTTTTTAACAGTTATAAACATTTGTTTTAAATAAAACTTAAATAAGTGTATTTCTCTCATAATTTGACACCTAGGGTAGAAATAAATAATAAATATAACAAAAAGCGAATTAAGCTATATATCAAAAACTATATATATATATATAATTATATATATATATATATTATATTATATATATATATATATATAAATATATATATATATATATATATATATATATATATATATATATATATATAAATATATATATATATATATATATATATATATATATATATAAAAGATATGTTATGTGATAGATGTAAAGTAATTAAGTAAGCAAAGACCAGTTATTGAAAAAAAAGAATTGCATCGCCTCTGGAAATCGTACCATCACTTCTAAGTCCGTGAATCTTTATAAGCACAACGCATCTCAGCATTCCATAAAACTGCCTTTAAACTTCTCATTAAAACTTATCACGTAAGATGTCCTTCGACGCGGCGTTTCATGGTCTTTGCACCATTGATCTTTTTTCACCTTTCACCCTCCAATTGTCCTGCCTGTTACGAAATTTATTAATTTAAATAAAATCGTAAGACGAGGGGAAAGCCTAGCATTTTAAATATGGTGTTAAGGTATATTTGAGCTTGAGGGATT
>JABUQX010006828.1:22500-33076 GCA_015478945.1 Trachelipus rathkii
AATCAATCTGAAGCTCCTACTCACCCCATCCAAAACATCAGTCAGGATATCCCAGAAAATCGCATTCTCTTCAACATTACCTTCCGATGGGTTATATGTCACAACCAGGCATACCTTGACCTTTTCAAACTTTAATTTAACCTTAGAATTCTATTTTCTAGTACTCACACAAACAAAATCTACCACAGCTCATTCATCAAAATTGCAACTCCTTCTCTCTCCCCCTTCTCATTCCTTTCCACACCAGCACGCACCCATTTCACACCACACCGCTCATTTTCACCGTTTCCTTTCATCTTTGTTTCAGTCACAGCGAGCAAACCAAATTTGCCCTTTCTAAATAAATCCATCACCTCTCTCCTCTTCTCTTCAGCATTTATACCTCTGGAATTCCATGTACCCATACGATTCATACAATTTCCCCTAAAGATAGAAGGTCGCTTACAGCGATCACGACCTTCTCCGAGGCATGCATTAGCATTCCTGGCAAAAGATAAGTGGTAGTGGGCACCAAACCCAACTACCACTGTCCTTTTGTCACCTTCTACGACACGCAGAACATACGCTGTGGGTAATTCTTTCTCCCCCACACATAGGATTATATATATATATATATATAATATATATATAATATATATATATATATATATATATTATATATATATATATATATATATATTATATATTATATATATATATATATATATATATATATATATATATATATATATATATATATATATATTTATTTATAATAAATAATAATAATAATAATAATAATAATAATAATAATAATAATAATAATAATAATAATAATAATAATAATAATAATAATAATTTAATAATAATAATAATAATAATAATAATAATAATAATAATAATAATAATAGGGCCTAGAGATCTCAGTGAGTGACGGTTACAAATTAAAATAAAAAATTTTAAATTTCCATATTTGCACGGCCGCATATATATACATATATATATATATAGTATATATATATATTATATATATATATATTATAGATATATAGGCCTAGAGATCTCAGTGAGTGACGGTTACAGATATAAAAAAAAAATTTTAATTTCATATTTGACGGCCGCAATATATATATATATATATATATATATATATATATATGGGCTGCGGTGCAGGAGCAGTTGAGCCTAAGACTTTGTGGAGCCTGCACCGGAGCCAAAAAATAAAAAAATAAAATAATTGGGGACCTTTATTAAACCAGGGAGCAATAAAATTTTTTAACTTTGTAAAGTTGGTAAAACTAAGAAATACATTTTATGATCCAAGGAAAAAATCAGAAATAAGAGATTTTTTTTATTTTAAATTAAATTTATGATGTTTCATAAAGTCGATTTTGTGTACTTTTTATTATGTTTTAAATGAGATTTTTTTTTCATTTTCAAAATTATTTTATCTTGTAGTTAAATTATTTTTTCATTAGATATTTATTGAGTTAAATAAAAACTAAAACAATACCATAGAGTAAATGCACAACCCGTAGCTCGCGGGCAACATGTTGCTCGCGTACCGTTCTAATGTGGCTCGCGACTAGCGTATTCAGATTTATCACGTTTATTAAAAATTAAATAGTTTTAGAAAATATATATGTATATAATTTATATTTATATATTAAATATATATAATATATATATAATATATGCTATATTTATATGGTATTTAAGTATTATTATATATTATATATATATATTTTATGGTCTTCTGCCCTTAGGGACTATGGGGAGTCTTGTGTGGTAGCGCTTTTCTGACAGGGTATGACACACATCGCTACTCTCTAAGCTACCTTCCTTTGGATTTCCTCCTTCGCTTACTTACTTAGGTCTAGTTTTTTTTCAGATAGTTCCTATTTCGGCTCTTGTTGATGGAGCAACCTCTTTCTCCTTTCTTGTTAATTGTGGTGTTCCTCATGGTTCTGTTTTATCTCCACCTTTATTCCTACTTTTCTTTAATGGTCTTCTTAGCTGGACTTCTAACTCTGTTCACTCTTATGATGCTGAGTCAACTCTTCATTCCTTCACTCATTTCAAATGTGCTCCCTCGTTTGTATCTATAGAGTTGACTCTCGTCTACAGTTTTCCGATTCAATTCTTACCGATGTGGTCGGGATTTCTCAGTGGGTTAACCACATTCTTGTGAAATTCAACTCTTTAAAAACTCAACCTCTTTCATATCTCCCTTCTTAAAATACCTCACCAACTTTCTCTATCACCTTCGAGCGGCACAATGTCTCACCTGTAAACAACATAAATATTCTTGGACTGAACATAAAAGTGAATTGTCTTGGAGACCTCATATCAAATCGGGTGCTAAAATGGTCTCAATGAAGCTGGGAATTCTGTCTAGATTGCGTGAATTTTTCTTCTGCTCAGTTACTCCAGTTATATAAGAGTCTTATTCGCCCCTGTAAGGAATACTGTTATCACATTTGGGGTGGATCCGGTTCCACCCTCCTTTTGGATAATGTTGAGGCTAAGGCTAAGAGACTAATAAACTGTCCAATACTTTCTAATTCCCTTGACCCTCTATCTCTGCGAGGTGATATTGGTGCCATATCTCTTTTCTATAGGTATTACAACGGCAGGTGCTCGAGACAATTGACCTCTCATATTCCTCAACCACTACGTCGCCCTCGTAAAACAAAAGGTGCCTTACTCTCACATGAGTATTGTGTAAATATTGGAGACTCAAGGTTTACTCGTTGTGGTGCCTCTTTCTTTCCAGCCACATCTGTTTTGTTGAACTAATTGCCTTCATCCATTTTTCCTGCAGTATTCAATCTTCCTCTCTTTAAGTCTCGCGTCTACGTCCACCTGAGGGAATTGCGTTAGACAAGGGACTGGGTGAATTTACTTTCCTTTTTGTTTTTTTCTTTTCATCCTTTTTTGTTTTTTGTTTTTGCCCCCTCCTTTGGAAAAGGGCCCTGCCCGTGAATGGTGGCATCGTATATATATATATATATATATATATATATATATATATATATATATATATATATATATATATATATATATATATATATATATATAAAATAAATTAATAATTATTAGTGGTCTTCGTCCTATGTGTGGCTCGTCTAAAATTTTTATATTCTTAATTTGCTCGCGATAGACTAAAGGTTGGGCACCACTGCCATAGAGTAAATGCACAGCAGGCTGGCGTGTATGCATGGCAGACCGCTCGCTAAAGCGCTCGCTTCAAATGCGCGCTGCGAGCGAGCGGTGCCGTGTAACAACTTACTCGCGCGCAACGAGAGTAAGTTGTATATGTATATAATAAAAATATAACTAAAGACATTACTGCTACAGATTAAACTTTATTACATATCTGTTTTATTTAATGGCAAAATTGAGAAAATTCGCAAAATATCCCTCGAATGAAATAATTTTCAGATAGCATTACCAACCATTCCGATTTTAAATTTTCCATTGCTCCCTGGTTTAATAAAGGGCCTAATGGGGTTTGGAGCCGGAGCCGGAGACCCATGATCTTAAAATAATGAAGCCGAAGCCAAAGCCGGGTTCGGAGCCGGAGCCGGAGCCGGAGCTGGTAAAATAATTGCCCTAGGTTAATCCTGTGAAGCAAAGCAACATAAAGAATACAATTCAGTTTTTTATTATAGTGTATTAGCGGTATATTCAATGTCACATCTCGGATGTGCAGATATTATTATTATTATTATTATATTATTATTATTATTATTATTATTATTATTATTATTATTATTATTATTATTATTATTATTATTATTATTATTATTATTATTATTATTATTATTATTATTTCCCTAACGTTTATAATAAAGTTTATATCGTTATTCAATTTTATTACTTTTGTGACCCTCTAGAAATTATTATTATTATTATTTAATATTCTTTTTTTTGGGGGTAGAAATAATATATATATATATATATATATATATATATATATATATATATATATATATATATATATATATATATATATATATATATATATATATATATATATATATATCTCTCTATTTATATAATATATTAAATTTTATTCATATATATATATATATATATATATATATATTTATATATTTATATATATAATATATATATATATATTTTTTTTTGGAGGTATAAAAAATATATATATATATATATATATATATATATATATATATATAAATCTCGCAGTCTAAATAGGACTCGCAGTTTCTTTTAGGTTTCCAAGACTGTTTTTTGTTTATATTAAGGTCAAAGACGTTTATTTACAGTTGAAATGGGAACTGTCGAAGAAGATAGGAAAGTTTGAAAAAAGTTTTTGAGGGGAAGATTTGTAAAAGTTGAATTTCACAGGATTGAAACCACCATCACTAGAATATTCTATCCAGATCAACAAGATTAGAATCGGAAAGATTAAGACGAGTGGCAATTCTAGATACAAAAGAGTGAGAGATTTGAATGAGTAGAGTGGGGTCTAGGCGAGCTAGCATCACAATTAGGGAAGATTCTCCGGGCCCACGCCTGGTCAATTATAACGGTCAGGATGATACACCAAAGAGATAGTAGGGATGATTACCATAGTCAACCAAGTTAATTAGAAGGTTTTCCAGGAGATTAGGATTATTAGTATAATACAAGAACACATTTGGATTATTCTGAATTTGTGACACACTTTTTAATTGATGTTATTTTCGGTAACTAATTTGGACTCTTTATAAAAAATTATTTTCTATACTAATATGTCTTCATTTTGCTATGGACTTTTATGAAACATAGAATATTTTCCTGAATTTTAGTGCAGACATTTTGTAGACGAAAAGTTAACGGATGATCAGATTGTAGAAGGAAAGTTGTAAGTGGCATGAAGGCATGGTTCAATTAAGGGCATGTTAATTAGGGCATGGTTCACATTAAGGACATGGTTCAATTAAGGGCATGGTTCATTTAATGGCAATGGTTCAATTAAGGGCATGGTTCAATTAAATCTTTGGTTGATGCAAGTGACTAAATCTTAAGTGGGGCTAGGGTTCTGAACGAGAGTATCTTGTTACCGGTGTTAAATATATATAGTATGTGAACCTATGGTTTGTTTAAAAGCGGTATAGATCTAAGTCAATCTGTTCAGATAGAACATTTAAGGAGCGGAGTTAGGAATTGATAAAATTAAAAATGATAAAATTAAAAATGATCTCTGTTAGGGAAGTGTGTGAGTGAAGGAAATCTGAATGAGAGAATAAATGAGGGTACAATAATATTAAGATGGTTTATTCATATGGAAAGAATGGATGGTAGTCGGTGGATTAAGTCAGTTTAAGAGTGTCTGAAGAAAGCAATGTAAATTTAGCCCACATGTGAGATTGGTGCATAACATAAGCAAATGGAGTAGTTTGTGAGGGGTGTGTGGTTGTGAGACTGTGGGGATGAACCTTGTCTTTGACAAGATTACACCAGTGGATAACTATCACTGTGTTGTGAAAAGGATTGATTTTGGCCATGACTTGGTCTCTCATTTAAGGGTTCGAGGAGGTTGTGGAGGGGGTGAGGTTTCTTCTTCTATTTAGCCTATTTTGTTTCCTGTTTACCGCATTGCAAACCCCAGTTCTGGGGAACCAAGGGGCAGCTGATGATGATGATATGTGATATATATATATATATATATATATGTATATATATATATATATATATATATATATATATATATATATATATATATACTTCTACCTAATATATATATATATATATATATTGAAAATTAAAATATTTGAAGTTTGGTCGTTTAAAGAGGAGTTTTTATTTTTCACACAACTATACCGTCTTCGAAAACACGTGACTCAAACCTTGATCGTCTGTCCTTAACTCTCTCTCTCTCTCTCTCTCTCTCTCTCTCTCTCTCTCTCTCTCTCTCTCTCTCTCTCTCTCATTTCAAACATTATTTTTTACTTCTTATTTCATTTAAAAGTCTGGGCACTTGTAATCCTTCCTTATTTTGTTATCTCCATTCTCTCTTCAATTAAGCTCTTCCTTCACTCTCACCTAAACATTTCCACCTTCCCCTCCCCCCTCAGTCTCTTCTACGCCTATGCACCTCCATCTCCTGTCCCCCCGCCCTTTACTCTTCATACCCTCCCTGATATCTGTGTTGATATTTTCTCTGAAGAAGGTATTGCCGGATTGAAACAAAGGCTCTTTGTCGAATGTTTTGGTGGCGTCAGATTCGACTTGTAATTACCGACATATATGAAGAGTGCCCTAATGTTCTCTTAGTGAAATTTGACCTGTAGTCTCTCTCTCTCTCTCTCTCTCTCTCTCTCTCTCTCTCTCTCTCTCTCTCTCTCTCTCTCTCTCTCTCTCTCTCTCTCTCTCTCTCTCTCTCTCTCATCTACTAAGATTCTTTTAAACTGCATTCAGGAAATTTTATAGTGTATATAGAAGCTACTGGGTCATAGTGCGGATCATCGAGAAAGTGATAAAATGTATATATTTGTTCAAGTAGCTTAATGTGTTTCAAAAATGTCAACATTATTCTTAAAATAGAATAATTCAATCCAAAAAAAGTCAAATTTCTATAAAACTCTACGTTAAATAGTAAGTGTAAAAGACTTATTCACGACTAAATAATTCAATTGCTTGGATTCGCCTAGTATCGACGTTCCAAGTGCAACAGAAACTTTTTACCTTGGTCGGCCGAAAGAGTACCAGACGATCTCACAGATCAGATAAAAATCATAATTATCCAGAGCTGGTTCTATTTAGGTTTCTTATCGTAAAGCGGAAGTCATTTTTAGAAACTTGTCAAAAGATAATAGTCAAACTACTCCTGCTGCAGTGCTGAGGAACACGACAAGAGATGAATATCAGCACGATTCCACTACATAGATCGGAATGAACGCAGAGAGCAAGAAACCCACAGAACACCTCCTCCAAGACACTCAGCAGAAGTCGAACACTTCTCAGAAGAAGTACCACTCAAGAAGAACATCCTTTCCCAAGAAGAATGCCCTTCGGACCAGTCTAAAAACCTTACGTGAAAGACAGTCTGTCGACAGAAAAAAGAAGATGATCAAGAAAGAGGATGGCAGAGCAAACTAAGTCTCTGACTACATCCAACTCGTCTTCCTGCGAGGGCCAAAGACGAGACAGAACCACAATAAGAGCAGATTTACCCAGTAGAAGACCGTGATCAAGAAAAAATATCAAGCACCAATGCTGGACACCCCAAGAACCCAGACGCCAAACCAAATAACCGAGTCACACGTTAACCCCGAGGCCAGCGCCTTGACCCCGAGCTCAACTCAAAAGTACAAACGCACTCATTATTCTACAATGGTCGTCTCTCCAAAATAACCAATTTTAACCCGATTAACCGAAAATCTTCAAAGCAAACTACATACAGCACCACGCAATGGTGGAGAATGAATAATTACCGTCACACCGTACTAAACCCCGGGCAGCACTTACAGCCGCCCTACGTAAACGTACTATTGCCCTCGCATCACACACACCAACTATATAATACTACACATAATTTCTCAATACGGGACAGAGATCACCTCAGAATTACATCCCTTCATATGAACTTCCATTATTGTGCTCTGTACGTTACTCTGGGTTAACCGAATAGGAAGGAAAGATTTCCATCCAGAATATGCCATTAAAGTCTACATTACACTAGAACCTGCATACCAACCTCGGTACTATAGATGAAAAATGGAAAGAATAAGAAACAACTTGAACTCACCCAATCAGTATCTACCTATTTGTCTTCAATTACGTTAAAATACGAAAGCTGCGGACCGCACACCACTGTTCCTAACTTAATATATACAGTAATATATAGTATATATTATTATCATATTATACCTATATATTATATATAAATATCTATACCAAATCAAATACTCAATAAATATACATATCAACCAACCTCCTATCAATATAAATATACCAAATATACCTTACAATATACTTACCTAATATACTCATAAAATAATAAATAATATAGGTATATATATATATATCTATATAAGTATAAGTAGTAGGGCAAGCATATTAACATCGATAAGTATTATACTATATTATATACCATATAATATGCTATATATAATCCTCATATATATATAATTATGATATAGTACAAAATCACTATCCATGTAAAAGCTATCATCAGAGTTAATAAATAGTATTATATAAAATACCTATAATATTACCCTATATTATATATATATAATATAAATAAATTATAATAATATAAGTACTATAATATAATATACTATATATATTGGTTTTCTTGAGAAAGATGAGAATGCGACAGAGGAATAAATTTCTAAATATAAGTGACATGATGATTACTACATATAAGAGACTTATACCACTATTTTCACATATAGTTACCTTCATTCTAAAAACTGAACTATTACCTCATTAGCCTATTCATATCCGTGCCTTCAAAATTCGTCACTAGAGAAATCAACAATTAAGTCATTCATAATTCCCCTGCTTAGAACTTCTTCAACATGATTCCCATTAGTCTTCTTCGATTAGTTCGTATGGCATATTCGAACGAGAATGAAGTCTTAGGCAGCACCTTATTCTAACCCTTACAAAATGTCTTACCAAAGGAAGGAATCAATTACTACAAAGATACAACTTCCTAGCTAAATGACGACGGATGTCGTTATCGATTGCGTCGTCTTAGAAGCCTGCCGTAACTCCCTTCGAATGACTACACAGATGAATTATAACTCAGTCTTAAATTATTTATTCAAGCCAAGTATAATAACTCAGGCCATCGAGTAAAAACCTAGCTATATATTAAGGGTACAAAACAGGACGTAAAGAGATATGAACCACGAGAGACGATATATCTAGGAAGTTTGCCTGACAATTCAAACCCCTACTACTAGTAGCTTAACCAGTCATCAGAGAATATCCTTCACCCAACATCTGTTAGTGAGAGAATCAAGTGGTGAAAGGAGAACGTTAAGATTCTTAGCACGATCGGGTCGATGGTATCGAAATTTCGAGGCGGTGACAACGACTATGCTCACACACTTGCCACAAGTGGGCTACAGCTACACTCTCGGCAGTAAATGCTTTCGTAAGCCGGAATGACAAAGTAAGCTCGTATTACAAAAAATACTTGAAGAGAAGGTGAAACATCAACTGACGACTGAAGTAAATGGCCAAGAAGAAAGGGCAGATTTTATGGGTCTAACAAAGAGGAAGCTGGTTAACAAGAAGAGCCAGAAGTGAAGGTTCAGGTCTGTAACGTAGGTATTGCGAGCATATAAGTATTTCTCTTCTCAGAGACAGGACATGACACCTTGCCCTTCATCATCCAACGCTGGACAACATTCGTGTGTGAGAACGGAAGATGCTCCAAAAAAGTGCGAACCACATGCGCAGACCTTCGCACTTTTTGCGGGAGTTCAGCTGAGACCAACAATAGATATGATTCGGACAGTCGACGCTCACTGCTAGATTTCAAATTCGATAATCAAAATCTTGACCTCGCAAAGGTTTGAAAAGGGCGTAGAATGGCTTGCTGCTTGAACTCACCCAGGTTGGTTAAAAGGAGCACCCCAAGTTACAAATGGCCAGCAACGTTCTTATTAGTGATGTCAGTACATAAAAAATATGAAACAGGATCGGTTCGTCCAAGATCAGAACCAAGAATAACTAGAGCTTGAAGATTCAAGGCTTAGTAGGTAAACCACACAGAACAGAGATGTTAAGAGGATCCTTTCCGCGTGTCAGATCCTTTATCCCTTCGGCTCAATTGAAAGCTTATATCTTTTATATCGAAGAATCGAAGGGCCCCTGCCGAGTCAGGACCAAACGGCTCAGCGCCTCAATCCCAAGTATTAGACGGCGAAACTAAATAAAACATGGAAAAGTGACGTCCAAGCTATGAGGAGATTGCCAGATCCATCATGAAGTAAGAAGCAAATTGGATAGAGTTGAAAATGTTGAGACCCAGCGTACGTTTAAACGCAGTTAAAGAGAAGTATACATCGCATAAAGGACATGTGTATCTGTAGAAACTTCTCTTCCATAAGGAAATGGTCCTAGTATAAGACAGAGTATTGCCACCTCACCTGAAATAATCCTGCTTGGTCAACAAGAGGTTCGGAAGATCGAGGGCATTAGCTAACATCATACGATACCCTAATGAGTGAAAGTTTACTAGCAGGACCCTCAATATCTTCAATGTGGAAGTATTCATAAAATGCCTATTCAAAAGTAAAAAAGATCCGGTTAATATATTTTAAATGATTCGAGAAGAGGCTTACCAGATGGCCATGGTCTTAACGGAAGAAGATTTAAGCCAAGAGACCCTGACAAATTATTGCTAGAAATTTGAAAAAGAAGTTCGTGTAGGAAGGAGATCATATTCATTTAAAAGCCTTGGAAGATACATATATGTATATAGTAAAAATAGAATTGAATATGTTCTTGCAAAGACAACTCTGCCTCGGATGGTGAGTTTCTATAAAGCCATCGTTAAAACTGTTTGAACGTTAGAAGGTAGTTAGCCACGAAGTTTCATATTCACGGCTAGAAGACTCCG
>JABUQX010006829.1:2500-7500 GCA_015478945.1 Trachelipus rathkii
ACTCGTCACATCTACGGAACATAAACACCAATATTCACATCATACCCCTTGCACCTTTCTAACTCATTTACCTACTAAATGAAGAACTTTACAGACAACTTTATTTGGAAGATGCTTTGTAATGGACGCAAGATGAGAATAATCCTCCAAATTTGTCCCCTATTTCATTAGACACCCTGTATATATATATATATATTTTCATATTGATATTTTTTTTTATATCTATATAATATATATAGATATATATATATATATATATTTGTAAATAATATATGTATAATTAAAATATATATATTTATAAATATATATATATAAATATAATATAATATAATAATAATAATAATAATAATAATAATAATAATAATAATAATAATAATAATAATAATAATAATAATAATAATAATAATAATAATAATAATATATATCATATATAAAATAATATATAAAAATTTGGATGTATATATATGTTTAATAATAATAATATAAAAATAATAAGAATATCACAAGAACGAACAAAAATATAGCTTTAAGAATATAAAGAATAAGAACAATAATAATAATAATAATAATAATATATATATTATATTTATATATAATAATAATAATATAATAATAATAATATAATATATATATATAATATATATATATATATAATAATAATAATAATAATAATAATAATAATATATATATTATATATATAATTATAGTTTCTGTAATATGTATATATATTGTAATAATATATAATATGTATATATAGCTAATATGTATATAATAATAATATAATAATAACAACAACAGTACGTAATAATAATAATAATATTATAATATAATATAATATATTAATATGTAATAATATATATATATATATATATAATAATAATATATATATATATAAAGGATACTAAGGATGATCCGAGTGGTCTTACTCTTGATCTTGACATATTAAGAATACACATAGAATTATAATTATGTATTGTGAATATATATGTAATATATATAATAATAATAATAATAATAATAATAATAATAATATATATATATATATATAAATAATAATAATATAATAATAATAATAATAATATATATATAATAATAATAATAATATATAATATATATTTAATAATAATAATATATAATAATAATAATAATAATATATTAATAATATTTCATAATAATATATATATATATATCTTTATATATATATATAAATAATAATAATATAATATATAATATACATATATATAATAATAATAATATGTTTATAATAATAATAATAATAATAATAATATATATATAATAATATATATAATAATAATAATAATAGCTAATATATAATATAATAATAATAATAATATGTAATAATAATAACAATAATAATATGTAATAATAATAATAATATATATGTATAAAGAAATTACTCACCAGCTGAAAAATATTCTAATAATATAAGAGGAAATATAATAATATGTATATATGTAATATATAATATATAATATATATATAAATATATATATATATATATATATATATATATATAAGATATATAATATAATATATATAATATAACTCAATAATAATAATAATAACTAATATATATATAATAATAATAATAATATATATATATATATAAATGTTGTAATAACAATAATAATAATATGTATGTAATAATAATAATATGTATAATATAATAATAATAATAATAATAATAATAATAATAACAATAGCAATAATAATAATAATAATATATATATATAGTAATATATATAATATAATTTATGTAATAATAATAATATATATATATATGTAATAATAATAATAATAATATTATATAATAATATATAATAATATAATAATAATAATAATAATAATAACATATATATATATATATAACAACCAACAATAATAATATATATATATATTAATAATAATAATATAATATATGTAATAATAATATATATAATAATAATAATATAATAATAATACTAATAATAATATATATATATATATATATATTTCAAGAGCTGGAAAGATTTCTCAAAGGACTTTATCACAACTTATAAGGAATTAATTTAAAAATAAATTAAAAAGGTATCAAATGAAATTATAATCTGAATATTATTAATTATAAAAAAAGTGTTCATAATTCAATCATTACTTTCCACTTCAGTGCTTCCAACCTCAAGTAATTGCCTTCAGCAAGAGAGAATCAGGTCGGATACTTTTCGGACAGACCTCGTATATATTTAACTTTCTGTTATGGTCGAGTCTGTTTTTAATTCACTATCGTTACATCAGTTAGATTAAATGGCTGATGATGTTATGCTGAGGACTAATTTATTCAAGGATCTTTCATTTACTTGAAAATATGATTGGCCGATTACCTACCTCAATATTCTAAAGCGCACCGCACCGTACGAGAAGGTACTGTACGACAGTCATATTGTATGTGGCACCACTCCGTAACGATGCGTCGGTCAAGTTGGTCAGGTCACCCCTTACTTGTAAAGCTTTTCCCTTTTAAGTTTTATAACGGTTTGGTAGGATTTTGTTTTATGATGTTTTATCAAATCATACAAGTATTTAAATGCTTGGCATCTTCAGATACTTAAATTAACTGTTAATACCACGAACTAAATATGAGTAAGTGTCTGAAATAGAACAATATGATACGTTAAACGAGAAATGGCATAAAATTTCTTCCATTTCCCTCCACGGCACAAATGAAATATTGCTGCCTCCAAGTCTTTAAAGTAATGATCTACACACAAATCTTAAGACACATTTAAGATTGATTTAAAGGAAGTATGTTGAACTCTATTCACCCTTTTTGCCATTAGTCAGATTAAACTTCATTAAAATAAAACGGGATTTATTGTAACGATTATATGAATCATTCGAATCTGTATCAGCAAGATCTCTATTATGTTGAAAAATAGATCTGTGTCAAGGTGCCCTCATTCATTTATTTCACTTTGAAACAAGTATTGCCATTCACGTTGGCAATTAGAGTACATTAAAAAAAAATAAAATAAAATAAAAAAAAATAAAAAATTCTTTGAAAAAATTTCAAACAACAAAGAGGAAAAACAAAAGAACCCCTCCCCCTTCTAATTACTGATATTTATTGTTCTCAGTTTTTTCGATCACCCTTTTACCCTTTTACCACATTACATCCCTAGGGACAGTAAACTACTTGAATCATCACTATTAGCAATTTCTCTAACTCATTAAATTTAATTTGAAAAATGCGACAACACTACTGCCAGAGGTTACCGATATATATATATATATATATATATATATATATATATATATAGATATATATATATATATATATATTCTTCAACTAATATATATATAACATATATATATATATATATATATATATATATATATATATATATATATATATATATATATCTATATATATATATATATATCTATATATATATATATATATATATATATATATATATATATATATATATAGATATATATATAATAAAAAAATATATATATATATATATATAAATATATATATATATATATATATATATATATATATATATATATATATATATATATATATATATATATATATAGATAGATAGATAGATAGATAGATAGATAGATAGATAGATAGATAGATAGATAGATAGATAGATAGATAGATAGATAAATAGATAGATAGATAGATAGATAGATAAATAGATAGATTGAGTGATTCTTACTTACTAGGATTAGATCCCGGGCCCTAGTAAGTGAAGAATCACTACAGGAGTTATTTTATCTATACAAATTGAACTGCGGTTTAATTGCAGTATTTACATCTATATATATATATATATATATATATATATATATATATATATATATATATATATATATATATATATATATATATATATATATATATATATATATATATATATATATATCGTTTCACAATTTGCAGAGCAACAGAGTCACAAGAAACATGGTTCGGTTATATCCCTTGTCCGGACTCTAGGTAGAAATTACCTAGAAAGTTCCCCTCCTAGTATAGGCCACTGCCAATGAGGTGTGTGTGAATTTAAATTAAAAAAAAAAAAAAAAGAAAGTTTCCGATATCTTTTTCTCGATATAATTCTCTATCTCCCCATTTCCTCAAGATGCTTTTTTTCCTAATAATAGGAAAAACAAAGTAATTAATATAAAATGTTTATCAAACCCCAAAGGAACGTTTTCAAATTCTTTAATGAATTGAAATGTGGTTCAAGTGGTTTGATCAAATTATCTTAACCGTAATGTCAAGGGTTCAATCTCTATTATAATTACCGATGTAAATTTCTTTTCCAAGATCTAATTATTTACAATAGAGGAAAGACTTTCTAAACTAATAAAATCCTCTGACGAGACAAAGATGTTTCTTTGCGTAATAATAATTTATCTTATAATATACTGATATATATATATATATATATATATATATATATATATATATATATATATATATATATATATATATATATATATATATATATATATATATATATATATATATATATTATATATATATATATATATATGTCGTAGTGATATTTGTGATTTTGATCTTTCCTTGCCTTGGTAATCTGCGTCGTCTCTGCTTATCAATTTTTACATTTCCTATCTGTTGGAAGCAGGGTCCTTATTCAACCTTATTATTATCATCGTCATATTGCTCTAACACCTGCCTCTTATTTTTGGAGTTTTCGAATTAATTAAGAGGATGAGTTGTCACAGGGCTTTGATTTTCAAACTTCCTTCATTCGATAATTCTCTCTCTCTCTCTCTCTCTCTCTCTCTCTCTCTCTCTCTCTCTCTCTCTCTCTCTCTCTCTCTCTCTCTCTCTCTCTCTCTGTGTCTCTCTCTCTCTTTCTCTTTCTCTCTCTCTCTCTCTATCTATCTATCTATCTATCTATCTATCTATCTATCTATCTATCTATCTATCTATCTATCTATCTATCTATCTATCTCTC
>JABUQX010006830.1:0-2500 GCA_015478945.1 Trachelipus rathkii
AACAGTATCCAGGCCTCCTGTTAGATGAGCTATTGGCCTGTGCAATATTGCAGAACAAATCTATACTTAAAACTCACCAACTTATCTCTCTGAAGACCCTTCAAGTGAAACAACGGTTTGACCGAGTTCTTTTACCTTATGTGAAAACCGTTCAATCAGTATTATTCCTTATCAATGAACTCACCTGTTTTATGATCAATGTTTTTGACCATGAAAACAATGTCTTTAAGACCTAGAATAGCTACTACTTGAAAATTCAAATAAATGAGAAAGTAAAATACGTTTGGAAACACTCAAGGAAACTACTGGAGTAAATTTAGAAATATTTTAATAAAAAAAATAAATAAAAACGTACTGTACTTACAAAACTAGGTTTTATAAATTCATGAACATATAGTTGGATGTCCTTGGATATCCACATACATGCGCATAGAAAATATAGAACCACAGTACTGAATACCAATGATATATTTTATGCTGTCAATCAATACAAAATACAAAATGCTTTATCTTTAAATTTATATAGATCCTCGACCATAAATATGTATCTATAAAATATACATAAATATTTATGTTCAAGAATAGATATAAATACATAAATTATATTAACAAAAATATACAGACTGATCGATTCGATAAGAGATATTAACTATTTACTTGAAAATTAAATGAATTTGAAATTTACAAAATATGTCGATTTTTAAGTGTGCACAAAATACTGCAAGATCAGCTGACATATAAAAACAGCTGTTACTACAATGCAATGAGTTGCCTATTAGTGATTTAAACAAATCTTTTAAATAAACAAATAAACTGTGACTTTGACAATTAACCATATGTTAAAAATAAATATCAAACTGATAAACGTTTTATATTTATTGACACAAAATAATATTTGCAACACTTCAAAAAATAAATTTCAATGATACAAAAGCTTACCTGCCAGTAATATCTAGCAACGATTTGGACACAATGCACTTTTGCAAAACCGTATACGCAGACGATGCTTTGAAATAACAATGCATAAAATATTCACAATACAAACACAAATTACTTTAAAACACTCCTTTAAATACCTTTATCTTTACTACAAAATAAATAGCGAAATTTTCCACATCGAAATTATAACACCATATTAAATTTAAAACACATATTACATTTACTTTGTAATAAAATATAAAACAAACACTTCTTGGATACAAAATATACATACACTAACAAATAATAAATTGATCGGATATATAAGGCGTCAAGAACTACCAACTATATACATCTTGGATTAGCAACAACAAAAGCGAAAAGATCCAAAATATTCACAATTTTACTATTTATATGGCTTCCAGTAATTTAGATTACGCCCTTTTAACCAATCATAATCCTTAAAACAATAAATAAAATGATGTATATATTTATCAATTAATTTATCAAGATAAATATATACCAGACATTTAGTAAGAATGCAAGATTGGTATTTCTTGTAAAATCGTCTCCTTCTCAAGAAATAACAATCTTTCGTTGAAAAGCAAAATATAAAAAGTTAACAAAAATTGAAGATATTGCGCTGCCACAATTTACAAAATATATTTATTCAATAAATTCTTATATATATATATATATATATATATATATATATATATATATATATATATATATATATATATATATATATATATATATATATATATATATATTATATTATTATATTTATAAAAAAAAAATATATATATATAAAACAATTATATATATATATATAATAAGACGTAGTATCCTTTCAAATGCTTTAAAAATATTAATAATAATAATAATAATAATAATAATAATAATAATAATAATAATAATAATAATAAAATCAATATTAATAAAGCTTTTTCAATAACGACCAATGATAATCCAGCTTTCAAAATTAAGCTTCAAAAGATGAGTTTTCATTGGTTGTTATTTGCACTTAAAATACAAACATATTTACAATATTTTCAACTGGGCCTTTGCAGCATACATCAAATATATATAACAGAAAAATAATATTGCAATGGCAATACTTGGCCTTTACCTTAAAATACATAAATGAAAGTAATGTTATATATTTCATGTACCACTGATTACATCTTTGGCGCCCCATTATGAAGCAAATGATACATTTTGGCTTTTATGTACTGATGTTAAAACATTGGTTTCATTTACATGGTGCTCCTTCTTCAGTAGCGACTTCTGATGATGAAACCAAAGTATCTTCGGCATATGACTTACTTAAAGAACAGTCTTACGAGTATTCGGGTGTTCATGCCGGGTCACAGAATATTTAAATCTATTTTCAACAAAATAGTCAGCTTCATTCCTCTCGTCCATTATTCTTACAATGACCACCATTATCGGCATCAGACTCCTGTACACAATCATCAGTGTTTTCTTTACACCCTTTCCTCCCGACCTACATCTTCTTCTTTCTTCGTCATCTCCTTTTCTCTTCAACTTTCTCCATAATATCACACATTTCTTTGAC
>JABUQX010006830.1:12500-56265 GCA_015478945.1 Trachelipus rathkii
ATTATTATTATTATTATTATATATATATATATATTTTAATATATAAAATTATATATATATATATATATTATATAAATATATATATATATATATATATATATATATATATATATATATATATATATATATATATTTTATATATATATATATATATATATATATATATATATATATATATATATATATATAATATATATATATATATATATAAAAAAAATATATATATATTTATATTTTATATATATATATATATTATATATATATATATATATATATATATTATATATATATATATATTCAATTACTAAAAGTCTAAATTTGAATAAAAAGGAATTGCAGTTTATTTGTTATGACGATCTTAACGCCGTGAGATGCATTATTGCATCACCCTATTTTTGGGCATAGGGCATCAAAAAAAAAAAAAAAAAAAAATCAAAACGCCTTATTAGAGGTCTAATGAAGATATTAAAAACAAAATTTTTTTTATTTATAAGCGGAATCACTCACTCGGCATCAAAGGGTTAAGCTGCATTATCATCATTAAGAATGCTTTTGGACATATTATTAGTGAGGATCTGCATTTCTTAATTAGTTTAGTACTTTTTATCATTTTTATAAGAAAAGAGTATTTTATCATTAATTCAATATTATT
This sequence comes from Trachelipus rathkii, assembly GCA_015478945.1. Lineage (NCBI taxonomy): Eukaryota > Metazoa > Arthropoda > Malacostraca > Isopoda > Trachelipodidae > Trachelipus > Trachelipus rathkii. The sequence continues at coordinate 13,153 of JABUQX010006830.1, forward strand.
TAGATTGTAAAATTATTTCGAATAATTTTTAAGAACTTTGTAATAATATTTAATATTGTAAAATTATTTTGAATAATTTTAAGAAATTTGTAATAATATTTATAGTAATTTACAAGTAAGTGCATTAAGAAGGAATGATATAAAAGAGCGAGCATTATACATATAAATGTTCATTCTTTGTTCGCCGCTCTTCATATCTGGACTCCTTGACGTGTATTACTTAAGTTTAGTGAGGATTAAAAGGTTAAGAATAGCTATTCATATTTCATTTCTGCAAACCTTCCTGGTACAACTTTGGATTTACTGAAGGACTGCAAGAGGAAAGTAAGGAAGCCTCTATACAACGACTCGAGCAACTTGACGGGAATTCAGGAAGACAGAAGTTCGCCAGAAGAAATAAAGCCAGTAACGACCTGGGAAGTGTCACAACCCTAGATAACTACCTCAAAAGAGAGACCACACATCTGCAGGTGGGCCACGAGGGTACAAGGGGCGGAAATTTTGTGACATAATTTGGGGGCCTGTTCCGTGAATGATTAGTGATACACTAGAAATTTCAGAAGCGAAAACTTTGGCTGGACACTTTTTATGAATTCACCGTTCTGATTGGAAGTGTTGTATAGAACTTTGAAAACTTACATTAAAGGAATGGATAATAGCTCGTTGTATAAGTTATGTCAGGACTTAGGATTGAAGGGCAAAGAGGCCAGGGATTTTATAGCAGAAGTAAGAGCTGCTGAGGCCGTAAGGCGGAAAGAAGAACGAGAGGCTATTGAGAAGAGAGCCGAGAGAGAGGCCCTTGAAAAAGAAAAAGAACGAGAGGCTATTGAGAAGAGAGCCGAGAGAGAGGCCCTCGAAAAAGAGAAGGAACGCGAATACGAGCTCAAGAGACTGGAGCTTGCGAATCAGGCGAGGATAATCAGATAAAATGACTGAACTCGAAACTCTTATGCAGCGTTGCGAAGATCTAAAAATAGTCGGAGAAGATGCTGTAGAATGTGTTAAATATATGCGCGATGTGCAATTACCTAAAGGAGTAAAGGAAAGGTTGTTAGAGAGAAACCTTCCGTGTTCCGAATCGGAAAAGGAACAACCAGAATGTAATGAAGTCGATTCAGATTTTGATGTCGATTCAGATTTTGATGACGCCGCCAAGGACTTTGAAGAAGTTGCTGAAGAAAGTAGTGTTGAGGCAGAACAAGAATCTGAGACTTCGAGAGTACAGGAAGAGGATCAATGTGGAGTCAAACGAACACTGTCTCCTATTCAGTCAACGGATTACTCAGAAGGAGCTAAACCAGACATTGAAGAACTGGGAATGGAAAATGAACCAAGAATTGATTCGACAGAAGTTGTCCTGGATTGGAACGAATCTGATTTAAGTTTAGAATCTAATGAAGAAACCCAGCACTTTGCAACTCCCTTAGTTACAGGAGACTTTGCCCACATGTGGCGTGATGTAAAGACAACCGACGGAAAGTGTTGTAAAAAGAAATTGCAAGAGAAAGGGTCGGAATTCGACAGAGTCGTCTCTAATGTAGTTGACGAGAATTTTGAAGCTCATGGAAGAGTTGGAGAACGCGGTCGTAACCGTGGCAGTAGAGAAAAAGATGTCACTGAAGAAGCGGACCTTAAGAATTCGCGAAAGAAGTTAGAGATGAACGAAAATCGTTCAGATAATTTAGAAAATGAGATGCAGATACTACGTTCATCGGATGAAGATTATACGTTGCAGATTTCTGCCTTAAAATATGATATGTCAAAAGAATTGATGGGGGAAGATGTGGAAAATAAAACTGATGAACCATGTGATGAAAAGAATGTTTTATCGGAAGAGAAAAGAAGCTTTTTAAAGGAGAGGATGATCCTTCGTCACAAAGCGTCAAAGTGGACCTCAATGCGACGATCAAGAGCTCTTCGCAATGATAAGACAGAAGACTCGTTAAGAGAAGGCATCAAGATGCGAACTCGGAATAAAGGATGTAGAAATTTCGGGACAAGAAGACGTAAGGACGGAATACCTTACCAGAATTCATCTGTGGGTCGAGATGAAGAAAAGAAGAATCCACAGAATCCGTTTCTTCATCTTAATAAGGGGGATATTATCACAGATGAATCTAGATATAAAAAAGGTTAAGCTGCATTATCATCATTAGGAATGCTTTTGGACATATTATTAGTGAGGATCTGCATTTCTTAATTAGTTTAGTACTTTTTATCATTTTTATAAGAAAAGAGTATTTTATCATTAATTCAATATTTTTTAGATTGTAAAATTATTTAGAATAATTTTAAGAGTTTTTGTAATGATATTTAATATTGTAAGTTTATTTTTGAATAATTTTTAAGAAAAATTGTAAAAATATTTATAGCAATATACAAGTAAGCGTTTTAAGAAAGAATGATATAAAAGAGCGAGCATTATACATATAAATGTTCATTCTTTGTTCGCCGCTCTTCATATCTGGACTCCTTGACGTGTATTACTTAAGTTTAGTGAGGATTAAAAGGTTAAGAATAGCTATTCATATTTCATTTCTGCAAACCTTCCTGGTACAACTTTGGATTTACTGAAGGACTGCAAGAGGAAAGTAAGGAAGCCTCTATACAACGACTCGAGCAACTTGACGGGAATTCAGGAAGACAGAAGTTCGCCAGAAGAAATAAAGCCAGTAACGACCTGGGAAGTGTCACAACCCTAGATAACTACCTCAAAAGAGAGACCACACATCTACAGGTGGGCCACGAGGGTACAAGGGGCGAATTTATTGTGACAATATATATATATATATATATATATATATATATATATATATATATATATATATATATATATATATATAAATATATATATAATATATATAATTATATATATTTATATATATATATTATATAAATATTATGTGACATATATATATATATATATATATATATATATTATATATATATCAGAGGTAACTCCTACACTCGGGCTGCCCTGGCTGTTCAGGCTAAGCCGAGTTATCATTACAGGAACGATCGATCTTCTTCAAATTTCTTAAAGTTACGATAAAATTCTCTTATTTTTTTTTTTGCAAAAATTGGTCATATTGAAGAAAAAAATTACATAATACATAAAATATATTATTTAAAATTTAAACAAAAAGTGTAAGAATCATGGCTATTAAATAGTGCTATTTTTCAATCGATTATAAAACGTGGCAGGTCCGCTTCTGCAAACGAGCGGACAGAAAATTTAGACAGTTTACAATATACTATTTAAAAAATAATATTTTAACAAACGGTATATAAATAAATAAAATAAAATAAATATAATAAAGAAATTAATAAAATACTAATAATAAAATAATAAAATAAATAATAATATATAATATAATAATAGTAAAATATTAAAAGAATAATTAAAAAAAAAAAAACTTGAAATATATTAGCTAACCATAAAATCAATTTGCTATCAAAGAAAACCTCTAAATAGAGTAACTCAACTCTAAGTATATAATGTAAATATTTTTCCTCTCTCTCTCTCTCTCTCTCTATATATATATATATATATATATATATATATATTATATATATATATATTCTCTCTCACACTTTATATATATATATATATATATATATATATATATATATATATATATATATATATATATATATATATATATATATATATATATATATCTATTAGCCTAAATTTCATTCCCACTATCTGGAAAAAAACTATCATTATACCCAAATTAAAACCAGGAAAAGACCCCTCTGACCCATTATCATATCGCCCCATCTCTTTACTATCAACACAATGCAAATTACTATAAAAACCATACTTAACAAAATAACTCCACACATCATCGAACACAAATTCCAACACGGCTTCAAACAAAACCACTCAACTACAACCGCACTCACTAGCATTATACAACCAACAATCAATGGCCTAAACGCAAAACCAACTCATGAAACAATTATCATAGCAATCGACATCAACAAAGCATTCGATTCAGTACCTAAACTAAACTTGATCCACAAAGTAACAAAGTAACATCCCCACTAACCTAAAGAAATGGATTTCCAACTTTCTATCAGGACGAACAGCGCAAATGCAAACAAACAATACAAAATCCAGAACCGTAAGCATCAACAATGGAGTACTCCAAGGCGCAATACCATCCCCCCATACTATTCAACCTATTTACGGCCGATCTACCTCAACCACAAACAGATCACACAATCATAACAACCTGGACAGACGACATCACCATAGCCACTACACAACAGAACCTAAGCACAGCTATCTACCTGACACAACAATACATCAGCCAACTCCAAACATGGCTAACAGAAAACAGAATGTCCTCCTCACCAAACAAATCGTCAATTACATTAATTACCACCGACCGCCAACTAGGCACCACACACCCGCTAGTTTACCTAAACAGCATTGTTATACCCTTTATAAAAAAAAAATATCCTCGGAGTAACACTCGACACGCATCTCACCTTCACAAAACACACAGACAGCATAATTTCATCAGCAAACAAGAAACTGAACATATTAAGAACCATTGCTGGCACAGACTTCACAAACAATAAACCAACATTCATCACTTTATACAAATAATACATACTCTTCTCCAACCTGGCATCCACTAGTGACTAAAAATAAAAGAAACTCCAAGCGACACAAAACAAAGCTCTCAGAATCATAACAGAATGCACATCAACAATACACACAACAACACCTGCACGAAGAAACCAAAATTCTATCCATAGGCACACACCTGGACATGATAGGCACACACCTGGACATGATAGGCACACAATTCTTTTCCAAAACTCAAACACCCCAACACCCATGCCACATTGCGCTCTCTAACCCTACCCAACTCAAACAACCTCCTTCTTCACCAGCCCTATATTACAAACAAATCCTGAACAACATTCCACCACCACCAAACAACACAATATACATCAAACAAATCCACACGACACTAACAGAAAACCACTTATGACTCAGACCACCAAACAACATTTTAAACAAACACCCACCAGAAATAGCACCAAAATTCAACTCACTACCAAGAAGCCTGTCAGTCATCCTTGGCAAAGCTAAGATGCGGCCATCACCCCAAATTACAATATTACAAACACAGATTCAACCTTAATCAAACCACCACAAGCATCTGTCAAAACTGTAACCAGGTTCTGGAGGACACATCCCACTTCTTTCTCTCCTGTGTAAGTAATTCTCAACATAGAACAACGTGGAACATAACATCCCTGGAGGATCTCTGGAGGAGGCCGGTTGCGTCGGCGGGGTACCTGGGCGCAGTGTGGCCTCTCCCATGATGGGGTGGTCAAGGGTGAGAAGGGAAGGTAATATATATATATATATATATATATATATTATATCATATATTATATATATATATATATATATATATATATATATATATATATATATATATATATATATATATATATATATATATATATATATATATATATATATATATATATATTTCAATGATGTCGCAGCTTAGAACTCTTTGAGGCCTTGCAACACCTCGTAGAGAGATGGGACCACTATATTCTGACTTGTGACTCTTCCTTACCTATGGTTTGATATATGATTTTAACTTAACCAAGTGAAAAACAAGTTTAAACTCCTGTTCCCTCTTTCTCTTCGCTCCGTCACTGATCCCAGCTCCGTTTACACATCGGCTCCGCACAGATCCTGGCTCTCTTACCACTCCTACTCTTTCTCTGACTCCGACTCTTGATGACATGTTTTTTATTTCTATAGATTTTGATTTGGTTTGATTTCATATTTGGGGATCCCTGCACCCCTAATACTAATATATTTTAATTTATTCTTTTTTACTTATTTTTAATACGGCTATAACAGAAACCCTACTCTAGCCACCCAGCACCTTCTACAATTTGTGTAGATTACCAAATCCTGGTTTGTGGCAAGGTGAGATTACCAATGTGGGGATATTTGACAGGGAGGGGTTAAAACTTCTGAAAACCTCTCTAAATAGTCTTTATGTTGTTGCAAAGGAACTCTTCTACTACTACCTATATGAACCCGTATATGTCATTAGCATTTGCAAATTTGACTTACCTTTGAGTCAGCAGATATATAAATGGGACGATATTTGATCTCTACTTCATTCATATTTATTGAATCATTAAGTGTTGTGCCTTTTTGTGTCATATCAGGAAAAATCCAATCATCGTGGTAAGTCAAAACAAGGTTCTTTATAAGGAATTCCATTCCTTCAACTTCTGTCTCATTTCTCAAGATTGTCTTACATTCATCACCAGATTTTAATCTTCCTGTTTTTTCGCTGACAAGATACCCTATATATATATATATATATATATATATATATATATATATATATATAATATATATATATATAATATATATATATATATATATATATAATATATATATATAATATATATATATATATATTAATAATATAATATATATATATAATTATATATATTTATATATATATATATATATATATATATATTATATATAATATATATTATATATATTATATTCTATTTGAATATATGTAAAATAAATAAACATATATATATAATATATTAATATATATATATATTATAATTATATATGATAAAAAACGCTATAACCGTGGTATAATATATAGAACTACCAAAAACCCAAATAAAATAAAAAGTTTTTAATAAAACCGGGTTAGGCTATCGAAAAAACAATTGTTTCTCTTCTTTCAGGCCCAATACTAAAGTAGCAAAAATAAAATGGATAAAACGTTCAAAAGCAAATAAAAATAATAATAATAATAATAATAATAATAATATAATAATAATAATAATATAATAATAATAATAATAATAATAATAATAATAATAATAATAATAATAATAATAATAATAATAATAATAATAATAATAATAATAATAATAATAATAATGCAAAGAATGATTAATAATAATAATAATAAAATTAATTCTTAACAATAAAATCCTAATAGTGATTGATAATAATCCTAATAATAATAATGTAATAAAAATAATTATATATAAATAGATATTAATCATAATTTAAAATAATAATAATAATAATAATAAATAATAGTAATAATAATAATAATAAAATAATAATAATAATTAATAATTAATAATAAATAATAAATTAATAATAATAATAATAATAATAATAATAATAATAATAATAATAATAATAAAATAATAGTAATAATTAATAATATTAACACTGGCCAAAACAAAGATTTTGCGGTAATAACATTTTAAGGTCATTACATAGGCAATTTGTTGCCCTGATTCCGAATATTACCCTCCGTTTTCTAGATTGGCTCTAGTTTTGAGATACAGGGTTCACAAAATAAAAACAAACAATTTATGTTAGGTTGTAACGTAATTCACAAAAAAAAACACGAAAGATATTTATCAAATTGTTAATGAGTAAGTAAATAAAATGCTAATAGGTCAAAACATTCAATTTAGTACAATGAAATCACAATTAATGCATTACAAATCGCTGTCTATATGATTGTCTTCTGGGTGCAGAATGTGGACAATCACGTTGAAGGCTCCAACAATACCTGGCCATATGGTGTATCCTATCTTCCTGATCTTTCTTAAATCACCTTGATATCTTGAAGGAACCTCTCCCCTTGTTCCGTCACTATAACATTTCTAGATTATAAACGGAAAAACCGATCTAATGACTATGAGAAAGTTGAACTTTTATTGCCATATTTAGCATCAAATTTTTAAGTCTGAAAGCATTTTCTGTACGTTAGTTCTACATAGTTGGGAGATTTATGGTTGCCCAAAAAGTTGTGAAAAAGCAAAACTTTTAAAGGCAGATGCTTCAATATCAGTCATGGAATTTATGAAATTGTCATCCTTGATGATTTGGCGAATTTGAGGGCCGCTAAAGATTCCAGCTTTGAGTTTCTCCATACTCAACTGTTAGAAAAAATCTGCAAATATATTTGAAACATTCACCATCTTTGTCTAGGGCCCTAACAAATTGCTTCATCAGTCCTAGTTTGATGTGGAGTGGTGGGAAAATAATTTTTCCCCTGTCAACCAGTGGTTCGTTATGATATTTGATGCACCAACAGTCATATTTTCCCTAGCAGGCCAAACAACTTTTTCCCAGTGGTCTTCTTTAGCCCTACTATCCCACAGCATATGAAACAAGGGTACTTAGTATATCCCCCTTGGCTGCCCAAGTAAGATGTTGACCATCTTCAAATCAACGCATATAGACCACTGGTGTTCATTATATCTAAGCTTCTGCAAGATCATTCTTATATTTTCATATTCCTCTTTCAGTTTTGTTGAGTGGCCTATTGGAATCGATGCATAACTATTGCCATTGTACAATAAAACACACTTCAAGCTTCCAGTTGAAAAACTATCCATAAACAATCGCCAATCTTCTGGTCTGTATTTAGGTAACCCCATTTGGAGTAGGAGTCCAGGGATGTTCCTACAGTATACTAGGTCTTCTTCTTCAATGGAATATGGAAGAAGTACTACCTCTCTTGTTCGAAAAAAAGTTATTTTACATTCGGCCTTGAGACAGTTCTTTTCACTTAGTCTAGATGCTAAAAGCTCAGAATCTTGCTTGGAGAGACTTAACTCTCGTACTAAATCATTGATCTCTTCCTGGGAGGACTGTTGCTGTGTAGAAGTACTTTCTTCATATTCACTACCACTATATGCACGTGTGCACACCAAATCCTGGATATCTTCTTCATCAGACAATGCTAGGTCTGGGAGTGTAGTGAACACTGGGATGGGACATCGTCGGAGTTGGTAAGGGTCGCCTTGCTGATTCCAAAACCGGATACTCAAATTTACGTTTCTTGAACCGATTGTTCACATTAACCAAACAAAAACAACAGTCACTGTGGTGATTCTTTGGCTCCCGCCATACCATAGGCACACCAAATTTTAAACCTTTTCTTCGTCCATTTTTCCACTGACGTAGATTTTCGACACACGTTTTACAGACCATATGGGGAGCCCAAGACTTATCTTGGTCTCCGAGTTTCATTCCAAAGTATGCCAGATATGCTTGCTTCACAAAGTTAGTAATATTTCTTCTTTGGTTCTCCTGGCAATATTCACCACAGATGTAACAGAATACATTGGGGTTATTCAAACAGGCTCTTCGTGAAGTACTCATAGTGTTCTGAAAATAGAAAAAAATAAAGTATATATAAAGGTAAGCGCCTTAAAAAGAAATAAAACGATATTACTGTAAAAAAAGCATTAAAAAAGATATTTGTATAAGAGTATATATTGAACACCCTGTATCTCAAGAACTAGAGCCAATCTTTGAAAACTAATGTCATTTCTGAAATCAGCACACCCGATATACTATAAATTTGATAAAACATCCTTGGCAGCAAAAAAAAGAATATTTTTTTGTTGGCCAGTGTAATAATAGTTGGGCACCAGGTTGATCGACAAATTCTGTCCAAAAAGTCCTCGGATACCCCCATTAGGGAGTGTTAGAGACATCGTATCCCTATCAAATTTGGTATACCCCATTCCTATAACGTAACCTCGTCGTGGCAGTGCACCCTTGGAGGGGGTGCCGGTCCCCCAAAATAGGAAATGTCCGTAGAAGGCTGAAATTTAAGGATTGCATGGAGGAGATAAGAGTAAGTAGTAGTCAGATCCGGATTTGAATTCGGAGCAGGCACCGGTGTTGGAGCCGGTGTGGTGCCAAGTTAGTAAATATTTGTATAATAATACAATTTTGATCCTCATATATGTTATCGAACCCGTAGATCTCGAATATGAGGGTTTCAGTTTCGTAAAGGGTGTCTGTAGACCCCTCCAGATGAGGTTCTTTTAAGAAAAGCATAGAGTGCATAGAATAGGGAGTGTTAGAGAGCTCGAATCCCCCTCAAATTTTGTATATCCCTTTCCTATGATTTACATGCTCGTGCGCCTTCCAGAGGGGGATGCAGCCCTCTAAAAATAGGAAATGCCGTAGAAAGTTGAAATTTGGAGATGGTATAGAGGAGGAAGGAGTAAGTAGGATACGGATTCGGCTCCGGCACCGGTTCTGGCTCCGGTGCTGGGTTAGTAAATATTTGTATAATAATACAATATTGGTATCTTTATATATGTTATTGAACCTGTAGATCTCGAATATAAGGGTTATAATTTCGTAAAGGACCCCCAGTAGAAATGAACAGAAAGCATAAGAAAAGTGGAGAAAGGAGTTGGAGTAAGAGAAGGAAGGAGTTCGAGAAGGAGTTGGAGTCAGAGGAGTCGGAGTCGGTATCGGCATCGGTGCTGGGGCCGGTGCGGTGCTGAATTAATAAATATTCGTTTAGCCCCGTATTGGTATCAAAATATATGTTTATAAGATCGTAGAACTCGAATATGAGGGTTGAAAGTTCGTAGATGGAGGAAGATGGAGGAAGGAAGAAGGAAGAAGGAGGAAGGAGGAAGGATGCATCTTACAAAGATAATCCGTTTTCTATTTTCAAAATCTCGTTTTCTTTTTTTTAATGTCAACTAAGATATATTGTTTGCTATTTTATTTTATGTTTCATTTTACATTTATTCTTTGTGTTTAATTTCAATTTAAATTTTTTTAATGTATTTTCAAATTTTTATTATATTTTATTTATTTTTTAATTTATTTTTTTTTTATTTGCTTAAAACATTTTGTTTTTACCAATTATTTCTTTTATTCTTTTTATGTTTATAACGTAAAAAATTTGCGTTTTTACACACCCTAAAACAGTAAATCAGTAAATCAAACCAACCACCCCACATCACCCCTCCCACCCATCCACGATCTATTGATTTATTGATCTATCGATCTATTGATTCAAGTCATATTTTGCATAACATAACACAAAAACTTTTATTTGTTTTTGTTTTATTTGCTTTAAACATTTTGTTTTTACTAAAAAAAATTTGCTTTTCATATATTGTCCGGTTATGTATAGTGATGATTGAGATTGTTATGCTGATGAGTGAGCGCATCTTTCAAAGAAGACGTACACACGTGATATGTTTAAGCAACACAGTGTTGTTAGTAAGTTCGATTAACCCTATTATTGCTAGGTATGTTAGTTTGTTAGGGTGTAAGAATCCTCTTTGAAGGAACTGCTTAGAGTTATGTACCACTTTGACACGGTTATGTAACTTTGCTTAAGTTAAATTTGATATTTAATGTAAATTTGAAGAATATCTTGTCTTTGATTGGCTGTACACATTGTTAATTTAAGCAATTATTCGTAGTTCAGGGTGCTTAGATCTGTTAGGTTATACTAGCTTTGCTAGAAAATGATTTGTTTTGTAAGATATTACTGTGTTAGCTGGTGATGATGTTTTAGAAATGTGGGCTTAAGTTAAGTTTTTGCTGAGAAATGTTAAATTTGACAGAAAATTTTTCTGATGTCTACGTTTATTCATAGTATCTTTGATAGTTTGGACACTTTGTTAAGGTATTTTGTTAGATAATACTGCTTTAGCTGCTGATGATATGATTGAAAAGCAGGGATAGGTTGAGTTTTGCTGTGTAATGATGGGTAAGGTCGAGAACTTATTCATAAGTCCAAATGTTAATGCCTTATTAATAGTTCCAAATGTTAGTATATATTGAATGTTTTCGCCCATTGTAAGTGTTAGATATGTTAAGCGATGTTTAATTTCTGTTACGTTATGTTAAATATTGCAATGACAATGTTAAATAAACACTGATTTGCTAGAGAAATGATAAGTTTCGTAAGATATTACTGTGTTAGCTGGTGATGATGTGTTAAAAACGTGCTCTAAGGTTAAGTTTTTGCTGAGTTATGTTAGGTTTGGCAGAGAATTTTGCTAATGTCTACGTTTATTCTTAGCTCAAAATGATGTTATATTTGATATGCATGACACTTTGATGAAGGTAGTATCAATTCATAGTTCAAGATGCTGGTATTTTTGATAGGTTGGACACTTTGTTAAGGGATTTTGTTAGATAATACTGCTTTTGCTGCTGTTGATATGCTGGAAAAGTGGGGGTAGATTGAGTTTTGTATGTATTGTTACCTACTTTGCCTTTGACAAGTAGGGATCTTTGCTAATGTTAGCTGTTTATTCGTGCGTAAGGTATGTTAGGTTTGTCGTTGTAGATTATATTCTTAGTTCAGGTTATGATATGTTAACTTTATCGATGTGAAAAATTTATGTTAGCAGATATTCGTTGGTCAGTATAATAATTAAGTAAGATTATGATAAATTTTTTGCTAAATATTACCATGTTAATGTAAAATTAACATTGATATAGGTTACGTTCTGAATGCCATGATAGTTACTTTACTCATGTTAAGTATGCAACTTTGTAAATGTTGGTAGTTTATTCGTGCGTAAGGTATGTTAGGTTTGTCGTTGCACATTATATTCTTAGTTCAGGTTATGATATGTTAGCTTTATTGATGTGAAAACTTTGTTACGTTAGCATATATTCGTAGGTCAGTGTATAAAGAACTTGTTTTTATGTTATGTTTATCCAGAAATGATACTCGAAATATGACTTGAATCAATAGATCAATAAATCAATAGATCAAAGAAGGGTGGAAGGGGAGGGGGAGAGGGAGGCGGCTGGTTTGATTTATTGATTTACTGATTTACTGCTTTAGGATCAGTAAACTATTATACTTTACAGTGATATTTTATTCAAAGAACTTATTTTTATGTTATGTTTAAATAAAACTTTTTTATGTTTGCAATTATTCGTTTGGGATTATGATGGCTAGGTAAGGTTATGATAAATTTTTGTTAAATATTACAATGTTAATGTAAAAAACTTTGCTACGTTAGCATATATTCGTTGGTCAGTATGATAATTAGACAAGGTTATGATAATTTTTTTTTAAATATTACCATGTCAATGTAAAATTAACATTGATATGTTAGAGATATACTTGAAAAGTGTGAATAGGTTACGTTTTGTATGCTATGTTAGCTACTTTACTGTTCTTAAGTATGGAACTTTGTTAATGTTAGCAGTTTATTTGTGTGTAAGGTATGTTAGGTTTGTCGTTGTACATTATATTCTTAGTTCATGTTATGATATGTTAGCTTTATTGATCTGAAAACTTTGTTACGTTAGCATATATTCGTTGTTTAGTTGTTTATCCAAAATGATACTCGAAATATGCCTTGAATCAATATATCATGGAAGGGTAGGGTGATGCGGGTGGTTTTAATTTACTGATTTACTGATTTAATATCAGTAAACTATTACACTTTACTGTGATATTTTATTCAAAGAACTTATTTTTATGTTATGTCATGTTAAAAATTTTTTATGATTTGCAATTATTCGTTGGGGATTATGATAGGCATGGTTATGATTAATTTTTTTTAAATATTACTATGTTAATTTAAAAAAACTTTGTTACCTTGTTATATATTCGTTGGTCAGTATGGTAATTAGACAAGGTTATGATAAATTTTTGTTAAATATTACCATGTTAATGTAAAATTAACATTAATATGTTAGAGATATGCTTGAAAAATTGTGAATAGGTTACGTTTTGTATGCTATGTTAGTTACATTACTGTTGTTTAGTATGAACCTTTGTTAATGTTAACAGTTTATTTGTGCGTAAGGTATATTATGTTTGTCGTTGTACATTATATTCTTAGTTCAGATTATGCTAGATTAGCTTTATTAATGTGAAAATTTTGTTATGTTAGCACTATGATTCTGTCCACTGAGTTACATAAGTAGAACTTATTAATTATGTTATTTTATGCCAGCCAAATGACTCCTGAATATATGACTTGAAACACACTCACCAAAATAACGATACTACTGAATTCAATCAAAAGAACAAAAGATCAATAGATCATGGCTGGGCGGGAGAGGGTAGGATGGTGGTTTGATATACTGATTTACTGATTTACTGATTTACTGCTTTAGGTATGTAAAAACGGAAATTTTTTAAGTTATAAACATAAAAAGAATAAAAATTTAGTAAAAAATATATTCTTAAGCAAAATAAAACAAAAATAAATAAAAGTTTTGTGTTATGTTATACAAAATATGTTTTGAATCAATAGATCAAGAGATCAATAGATTAATAGATCAATAGATCAATAGATCAATAGATCATGGATGGGTGGAAGGGGGTTGGGTTTGATTTAATGATTTACTGATTTACTGCTTTAGGGTGTGTAAAAACGCAAATTTTTTTTAGTTATAAACATAAAATGAATAAAAATTCTGGTAAAAAATATACTTTTAAACAAAATAAAATAAAAATAAATAAATATTTAAAATATAAAAAATATAAATATAAATAAATATATAAAATATATAAAATATAAAAAATATACTTCTAAACAAAACAAAATAAAAATAAATAAATATTTTGTGTTATGCTATACAAAATATGGCTTGAAACAATAGATCAATAGACCAATAGATCAATGGATCATATGTGGGGTGGGGAGGGTAGGGTGGGTGGTTTGATTTATTGAATATACTGATATACTGCTTCAGGGTATTATAAATGCATATTTTTTACGTTAAAAACAAGGGAAGCATAAACTATTTAGTAAAAACAAAATGTTTAAAGCAAATAAAGCAAAAATAATTAAAAGATTTTGTGTTATGTTATACAAAATATGACTTGAATCAATAAATCAATAGATCAATAGATCAATAGATCATGGATGGTTGAAAGGGGTGGGGTGGGTGGTTTGATTTACTGATTTACTGCTTTTGGGTGTGTAAAAATGCAAATTTATTACGTTATAAACATAAAAGGAATAAAAATTTTAGTAAAACAAAATGTTTTAAGCAAATAAAACAAAAATAAGTTAAAGAATAAATAAAATATAATAAAAATTTGAAAATAAATTAAAAAAAAAATTATATTGAAATTAAACACAAGGAATGAATGTAAAATGAAACATAAATAAAATGGCAAACAATATATTTTAGTTTACGTTAATAAAAAGAAAACGAGATTTTGAAAATAGAAAACGGGTTTTCTTTGTAAGATGCACCCTTCCTCCTTCCTCCTTCCTTCTTCCTCCTTCCTCCTTCCTCCTTCCTCCTTCCTCCTTCCTCCTTTCCTCCCTCCTCCTTCCTTCCTCCTTCCTCCTTCCTCCTTCCTCCTTCCTCCTTCCTCCTTCCTCCTTCCTCCTTCCTCCTTCCTCCTTCCTTCTTCCTCCTTCCTCCTTCCTCCATCTTCTTCTGTTGTGCATTTTCTCTGGGCACCCCCCTCCGGGGGTCCCCAGACACCCTTTCCGAACTTATAACCCTCATATAATAAAATATAAACATATATTTTGATACCAATACGGGGCTAAACGAATATTTATTAATTTAGCACTGCACCGGCTCCATCATCGGTGCCAGTACCGAGTTCGACTCCTACTCTTCTGACTCCAACTCCTTCTCGGACTCCTTTCTTTTCTGACTCCGACTCCGACACCGACTCCTTTCTCCACTTCTCTTATGCTTTGAGTTCATTTCTATTGGGGATCCCTACGGGGGGTCCCAGACACCCTTTACGAAATTATAACCCTCATATTCGAGATCTACGGGTTCAATAACATATATAACATATATATTGTATTATTATACAAATATTTACTAACCTAGCACCGGAGCCAGAACCGGTGCCGGAGCCGAAGCCGAATCCGGATCCGAATCCTACTTACTCCTTCCTCCTCTATACCATCTCCAAATTTCAACTTTCTACGGGCATTTCCTATTTTTAGGGGCTTCACCAACTCCGGGGGGGCGCACCGACACGTAACCTCGTCTACTACGAGGTTAATTCATAGGAAAGAGGTATACAAAATTTGAGGGGGTCGAGCTCTTTAACACTCCCTATTATATGCACTCTGTGCTTTTCTTGGAAAAACCTCCTCTGGTGGGGGTCAATAGACACCCTATGCGAAATTGAAACCCCCATATTCGAGATTTACGGGTTCGATAACATATATGAGGGCACCAATTTTGTATTATTATACAAATATTTACTAACTTGGCACCGCACTGGCTCCAGCACCGGTGCGGCTCCGAATCCGAATCCGGATCCGAGTCCTACTTACTCCTATCTCCTCTATGCAATCTCCAAATTTCAGCCTTCTACAGGCATTTCCTATTTTGGGAGCAAGCACCCCCCTTCGGGGAGTGCACGGCCACGTAACCTCGTCGTAGGAAAGGGGTATACCAAATTTGATAGTGATACGATGTCTCTAACACTCCCTAATGGGGTGTCCGAGGACTTTTTGGACAGAGTTTGTCGACGAACCTGATACCCAACTACTACTACTTCTACTACTACTACTACTACTACTACTACTACTACTACTAATAATAATAATAATAATAATAATAATAATAATAATAATAATAATAATAATAATGGGCGTTCACCAGCTTCCAAGCTGGGGGTGCAGCTTAAAATTTTATAGAGATTATATAATAATATATATAATATATATATATATATATATAATAATAATATAATATATATATAAATATAATATTAATATAATTTATTATAATAAATATATATATATATATATATATATATATTATATATAATATATATATTATATATATATATTATATATATATATAATCAGAGCTGGCGCGCCTATAATTTTTTTTGAGTGCGCCTGCGCCTAGTGCGCCTATGCCGCCGGACCTAGTGCGCTTAGCGCCTATGCGCCTATATTTTGGTCACAATCAATGCGGCCAGCGCCTATGCGCCTAATGCGCCTTGCGCCTACGACTTTTCCCGGCTGGTGGATGTTCCGCTAGAATTTATTTGCAAAGTAAACTTTTAGTGCGATAATAAAGCATGCTTTATAAGGAAGAAAAACACACTTATTAATTTTTGTAATTAAAACACCTGTAAACTAATATCTACACGTCTTTTTCCTCCTCCATGTCCTTGTGATCCATGTTTTCCCCCCAGGAGGTTCAGCTCGAGCGCTGCAGAAGTTGAAAATCTTCAGAGCCATAGTTGCCAATTTATTTGTAGTTAAGAACTACTGAACATTATATATATATATCTAATATATATATATATTATATATATATATATATAATATAATAATATATATATAATATATATATATATATATATATATATATATATATATATATATATATATATATATATATATAATGTGTTACACTGTTTAGAATGATACAAGTTTGCCAAGCTTCTAAGTTCTAACTTTTAAGGGTAAAAAAAATGCTTTTTTCCTGTTCATAGGCGCGGCTATAGGCGCACAGAATTGGCTGTGCGCCTTTGCTTAGTCCGCCTTTTTAAAAATTGTTGCGCCTATGCGCCTTTGCGCCTACGAATTGATAGTGCCCCATAGGCGCATAGGCGCATAGGCGCAACTTGGTGGCACAACGCCCCATCTATATATATGATATATATTTATATATATATATATTATATAATATATTAGATATATATATATATATATATATATATAATATATATAATTATATTATATATATATATATATATATATATATATATGATATAATAATATAATATATATATATATATAATAAGAAAGAAGAACATAAGAACGTAAGAAACATTTGTATTTATAATTAACTGATTAATATTTAAATAAATAATTCATTTTATTAAAACAATAAGAATATCAAATACAATATGCAATGATGGGAGATGGAAAATCACAATATAGAGCAGTAGCAAAATGATATTATTAAAAAATGTAATTCCTTGGGTTCACGCAAATTTTATCAACTACTGTTTCAATAAAATAATCATAATTTGTTAAACACAAATTTTCTGTGTACGCTCATCATAGCCAAGCATGTTTAACCTGTCGTCTTCCATAGTACTTCGTAGCCAAGTCTTGATCCTTCGCAGAGTTCTGAAAGAGCGCTCTACTGTACTGGGTGTGCATGGCTGGGCGAGTAGTATTATCAAAGCCTTTTTCATTGACGGAAAGAAAGGTTCAGTCTCCTTTAAGACTTGGGAGACAACAAGATCTTTTAGTTCTTCACTACTCAATTGCTTGTCCTTTCAAATTTTGTGCCAAAGTTCTAGCTCTTCTTCTATGCCTTCTTAATGAGGTAAAAAACTATAAATGAAGGATTGATTTCCTTTAAAACTCAGTGCGATTGATTATAGTAGCATGTGAAGGATGTAATATATTAATGCATAGGCAGGTGTATTTTCAGTAGAAAACCGTAATTCCAAAGAAGAGGTTATAGAATCCAGATACGAAATTTTTAAGGATCTTCTCCAGAACTCCGTGGGATTTGTTGTTGGATGGTTGCTGCGGTGCTGCTGCCTACCAACAATCCTTGGTGATTTTTCCCTCATCTTTCCGATGGTTCCTAACCATTTCCACAGTTGTGTTGAATGTGCTGCAAGGTTTTGACGATATTCAAGGTCTTGGATTGGAGAGTATTTGCAACTGGCTCTAACATCGCAAAGTACTTCGCGATCAATATCATAGCTAGGGTGGGATGGTTTAAACCATTTGGTTTAAACCTTAGTATAAATCATGGTTTAAACCACATAAAAAACCAATGGTTTAAACCATAAAAAAACCATGCATAAAATATCTAAAAAATATATTTAATAATGATTTTTTTAGCATGTTGATATGGTTTTCTCAATATTTCAAGCGAGAAGCTGTTAGCTGTAAAAGCAATAAAAAAGTTTTCTGCGAATTTATTATTATTGTAGAGTTGATTATAATATAATATATTATATATATAATATATATATATATATATATATATATATATATATAATATATATATATATATAATATAATATATATATATATATATATTATAATTATATATATATATAAAATTTAAAATGTTTAAAAAACATGATTCTTGTTTCGAGCTCTTGGGAATTCATTTTCTACCCATTGATGCTACATTTCAAAAGTTTATAATAAAACTCATATGTGGAGTGTGAGGATTTGTGAGAAATGTGGCATCGTAGCGCAGCGGATTTTCTTTGTGCATCATATCTGTCATCCTTTAAAGAGAGTTCAAATATAAAGTGACATTGTCGTCATATCGCAATTGGCCATTAATTATATTGTGTTGTTAAGACCATCTGGTCTGGCATAGGCTTGGGATGTTTGGCATTAATTTTCTTCTCAAGACCGACTAGCAAAAAAACGTAATTATGTCCTTTATAGTTCCCACAGTATTTCGGATTTCTGGTATTGTGTTCAAATCATTTATTAGTTTCTGTGAAGAGCAATGAAAAAATAATGCTTTTTATACTTTTTCCGCAATATTGCTTGGACACCTCCTTCTTTGCCATATATCGTAGAACAGCCATCGAAACCCAAGCCCACGCATTCTCGGCATCCAGTTCTTCGGTCGTGACAAAATCGTCAATGGCTTTCGCAATGGTTTTTGCGTCAATCGCTTTCAGTTCTACAATGCCAATAAATTCCTCTTTGACTTCATTGGACTCTTTGTCGAAATGGCGCAACCCTATGGATAATTGTTCTTTTCCAGAAATATCAACGGTTTCATCTGCTAGTAATCTATACGCACACGCTTCCTTTACCTAATTAACGATGCTTTCCTTTATAGTAGTGCCACATAGAGAAATGATCTCATTCTAAATCTGAACTGATTGGTATGTGGCATTTTCTTCAACTTTCAAAATGGTTTTCAAAATGGGGGAAAAAACTTTTTTTTTGAATTTTTTTTTTTTTTTTTTTTTTTCCCCTCCGCATCTATCGTAAAGCGGCACAAATCTTGCAGCACTCCCTCATCATGATGCCTACCCCGTGCGTACCAAAAAATGTCACACATGAAATTATTAAGGATAATATTTTTTTTTTATTTTCTTCTCTGATTTTCTTAGAATGCTGGTTAATTTGGATGTATACTGGCACGTCCTGTAGGAACAATCTTGTAGCTTCAACAGCAGTTTTGTGCCACTCTATGTTTGTATGTCCCTTACAAACCGCATGAACCTCTTTATATTTAGTGAAAGGTCTTATTATTATTAAAGAGCCCAGGACCCCTCTGACCGAACTTTTATTTCAAGAAAGAGTGTTGTTGCTTTTGAGAATAGAGTAAACACTTCTAGGGAGGAAGCTGCTCCCCAGCCCCCCCCCGCCCCCCCGCCCCCCCCCGCCGACGCCCATGATAATAAATAATAATAAAAATAATAATAATAATAATAATAATAATAATAATAATAATAATAATAATAATAATAATAATAATAATAATAATAATAATAATAATAATAATAATAATAATAATAATAATAATAATAATAATAATAATAATAATAATAATATAATAATAATTATAATAACAATAATAATAATAATAATAATTAGTTGGTGTTTGTACATAAAGAAGGTTCAAGTTATTGTATTTAAATTTCTGGCAAATTTAGAAAGTTTAGAATAATTTAACAATAAAATATTGGTAAAATCATCAATGAGATTGCTCCGAAGACTATTAAAATTACATACATTTTTGATAAAGAAGGCCTCTATCAACTGTCTCCTCTTGGTATCTGAATCAGAGTATAACAAAGTCATAGTGGGAAGGTCTATTCTATGATCCAACTCTACTCGGTGATTATGTAATGATGATGCCTGGTCGCCTGTTTTTAGTGCGTAGGTGTGCTGATGATTCCTTCTTGAAAATTCATTAGTCTCCCCAAAGTATACAGAGGGATAATCCCTACACGGAATCTTGTAGACACCTTGATTATTTTCTTTTTCATTATATCTAGTTTTACATAAGAATATTTTTGTCGTGTTTGATATGGTAGGCACCAGCATAAATTCTTTTGTTACATTTTCCTTTAGTCCCTTTAATTTGCCTGGTATCTTTAAAACTGTTTTATTTTCAGGAGCGGTCAGAAAATTGTAGGAGTATAGAACTTTCTCTTTGCAGCTGTCAATGTTTTAAAGATGAAACTCCTAGGATAGCCCAGACCTTTGAAGACACTCTTTATATGATCAATTTCTTGATCAATATAGCAGTGGTGCAGATTCTGAAAGCTCTCAGAAAGAAACCCTCAACTATGCCAAATTTTACATGTGTGTCATGAGAGGACAGCCAGTTTATATAAATGTCCGTGCGTGTCTTTTTTACATTAAGGTCAAAAGTTAATCGATTGTTGCAACTTCGAATTAATAAAATAAAAAGAAATGGTAGTTTTCTTTCATCCTTTCTCTCGAAAGTAAATTTTATATCTGGGTGACAGTTATTAAGTTGTAAAAGTATCCCATCTGAGGCAAAATGGTCTGACAAAAAGGCAAAAACATCATCCACGAATCTAGCTCAAAAACATTCCGTATTTAAAATATTTGGCAAAAATCTAACGTCAAACAACTCCATAAAAAAGTTGCTTAGAATTGGTAAAATTGGTGAACCCATACTTATCCTGAAGTTGCAAATAAAAATCTCCTTTAAATGAAAAATAAGCATAGGAAATACATAACTGTATCAGTTGTATAAATACATCAACATTTACTAGAAGATGAAAATTATAAGACTCCAAATATTCTTTTAGCCATTCTAAGGTTAATTTTACAGGTACTTTCGTAAACAAAGAAACAACATATAAACTAATAAAGTCAATGCGCCTAACTTTATCCACGAAATCGATCGAATTTTTAATATGTGACGAAGAGATATTACCCAATAATGGAGGCAGAGTCTTTGAAATCTATTAGATAGTTTATAAGTTAGACAGTCCACATTACACTGATTATTGGTCTAAAGAGTATACCTTCTTTATGTATATTCCGCAGTCCATTGAAATAAGATAGTCTAGGTAAAAAGGTCGAGAGATTTTTAATTAGTAAATTATTTCCAACCAAAAGTTCTTTCAGTTTGCAATTGAGCCTCAAAACCATATATATATATATATATATATATATATATATATATATATATATATATATATATTATATATATATATATATATATATATATATATATATAATATATATATAATCTTGCAATATATATAATATATTATATATATATATAGTGGCCGCGAAAAGTTTACGGACACCTCTGAAATTTGCATTATTTTGGATGATTTTCAGACACGTATAGCTACCGCCCTATTCTCTCTAGCGACATCTGGTAACTCTTAGATACGAAACTGATAAGTGATGAACTGCGAGTCGGCTGGCCAGAGTTCAAGTATCGCTTGATTCGTTAGGTTGTGCATAAAAACCCCGTGATTTTCGTGAAATTTGTGCATTTATTCATTTTTTGTATTATTTTACAGGTAGTGGTGTAAATATTTAGCATTTACGATGTGATCGAAAAAACAACTCGGAAAAGACAGGAGAGGCGTTATTTTTGCTTTACATAAATGTGGTAAATCCCGACGTGAAATAGCTAAGCAATTAAATATTTCGAAAAGTTCAGTTAATTTTTGGATTCTACGTGCTAAGAACAGTATTGGCGATGCAACCCCAAGCCCTAGAAAACGACCTGACAGGCCTAGAAAACCTGTTTACGTAAAGATGTGCTTATGAAAAGCTTAGTAATGAATAACCTAACAATAACTGTAAAAGAAATAAGACATAATATGGAATCTTTATTATCTGATGTTTCTGAACGAACTATACAAGAACGACTTCAAAAATATGTTGAATTACCGTCCCACCATGCTGCAAAGAAACCCCTCATTACTGGAAAAACGAGTCGAATTAGTAAAAGATATCTTAATTCAACCGTTGCTGACTGGAAAAATTTACTATTCAGTGATGAGTTGACATATCTAACCCTCAGGAGCTGTCCCAAAAAGGTTCGCAGGCCCATAAGCTCAAATTGGATAGACCATAAATACACTACGAAAACTATGAAACACCCTCCATGTGTCATGATTTTGGGTTGTTTCGGTAGTAAAGGGCAGGGAACCCTGTACTTCGTTCATTAAAACACTGCCATGAATAGTGCACGGCATTTATCAATGCTTCAGGAAAAACTTCCAAATGCAATGACAATCCATGAGACAAAAACGTTCATGCATGATGGTGCACCATGCCACAGGGTCAAAACTGCTACAAAATGGCTTGATGACAATAACTACAGAATTTTAGAATGGCCTGGCAATAGCCTGGATCTCAATCCGATCGAGAATTTATGGCATATCGTAAAAGGTAAGCTTCAATACCATAATACTGGCTCAGTGGGGAAGTTAAAAGAAGCCATAAAAAATGTATGGTGTAAGTAAATATCCGTGGAAGTTTGTCAAAACCTGATCTAATCTCTGCCAAAACGTCTAAAGAATGTCATTAAAGGCAAAAGAGAAATAACTTAATACTAATGTATGGGGTATGTACTCACTAAATTTGGTTTCTTACGTTAAGATTTTCAATGGTGTACGCAAACATTTCGCTGACAATATATATATATATATATATATATATATATATATATATGATATTTATATATATATATAAATATATATAATATATATATATATATATATATATATATAATATATATATATATATATAATATATATATATATTCGTTGGAAATTCAAATTTCGCAGAAAAAAATTTGGCGTGAAATATATATATATATATATATATATATATATATATATATATATATATATATATATATATATTATATATATAAAAATTTATATAAAATATATATAATATAATATATAATATAATATATATATACTATATATATATATATATATATATATATATATATATATATATATATATATATATATATATATATATATATATATATATATATATATATATATATATATATATATATATATATTATAATGGGATATAACCAACTAAATATGTAATAAAATGAAGTAAATTTAAGAGTAGAATTATAGGATAAATTAGATTGTTCCTGGGAGCCGACAAATTAAGAAGTTAAAAAGCAGGATAAATAAACAAACAAAGGAATAGTATGAAAGTGGAAAAAAGGAGAAAGAAGACCCGTTTAAGAAAAACGTAAGTAGAACTTAAAATAAAAGGTTACTTATAATAATATTTTTACTAAGAAAGTTTACAGTGCTTTTTTTTAAGAACATTTATTAAGTTATTTATTATTGCTTTCTAGGGGACTCGGAGTTGGGCCTGAGACGAATCTTGGCTATGAACTGGATAGATGAACTTTGGCTTCGGCGAACGATTAACGCTGCAGTCTTTTAGTTGGGGAAGCGTGAGTAAGCCAGCGAGCTCTGACTGGGAAAAGTCACACGGCTTCTTGGCTGATTGATCAAGGATTCTTCGAGTCGGTGCGTGAAAGGTAGCAGGAGTCGAATAAGTTTATTCAGGGAATAGAGTTAAGATATTGTAAGTGGTTATTTATTATTTTGGGAAATAATACGATTTTAAAATATTTTATGTGGAACTTTTAAGTGAATTTTTTTGAGTTAATATTGTTGTTGAATTTTGGAAGCAATTTAGTAAAGGGAGTAAAGATAACGAATAAAGGTTACGAACAAGGGTAAAATGAAAGGTAGAGATTTAAATTGTTAGTATGTTTATTTTGTTAAATATATTTTATGAAAAAGTTTTATGTGTTAAAATCCTTCTTTCCATATATTGCAAATGTTTTATAACCAGGTTTATAAGGTTAAATTTGAAGAAATCGCTCCGTTTCACTGGTGGCCTCGTAGGTGTTTTGGGAGCAAACCTTTGCAGAATTTGCAGTATGGAAGGAGGGAAGGAAAAGAATCCAGAAAAATTGGCGGACAAAAAGGATTCAACAGTTGAGTAAGGTTAAATAAAAGTTTGGGGAAATGGAGGAAACAATTTAAACAAAAAAGGGTATGTATTTAACTTTGTTCATAGTTTATTTGTTTTATGGTCGAAATTTGATAAAGCAGGTTAAAAAGTAAAGTTTTTTTTCCGTTTCTTTTTAAGTTTGTTAAAGTTCTGAAACCCTCAAAATCGGGCTATACTAATTCATAAGCATCATGAACTTACTCAGTCAAAGACATCTTCTTTGGCTCCGATTTCTTTTCCGAATCCTGTAGGCTGTTTATTTTCCACCTAGCTATGGCCATAACCAAATTTGTGGCTCAGCACCCCCTGTGGGGATAGGGCCGTGAAACCTCATCTTCGCGAAGGTGATACAACCAGTAATAGTGGTAGCAAGTTTAGTAGGAATTCAATACTTAAAACTCTCTAAAATGAGGGGGAAATGTGTGGCTTATAATACTTTTACTAGACCCCTTGCTTTCGAGGATCTACTACACCGATTATATCATTTGAATATTAAATAATTTTAATCATTTCATCTCTATTATATTTTTCAATGTAATAAGCTTTCTAGAGCACGTATAAAAACGATTTAAGTATCGATTTTGGGGGTAAAATACCTCGAATAATTCATTAAAACAAGAAAGAACAGCGTTCGGTTCTTTGACAGTGCTTTCTTCTATACAGCTGAGGCGTCCGTTGGTAAGTTTGTATTGGTTAGATTTGAGGTGCAATTCAGGTCTTCAGACGTTGCTCGATGATTCTGGTCAATCATCGGGACGTTGAGAGGTTACCGCCTTATTTTAGAACGATTCATGTCTAGGGTGACTGCTCTCTGGTTGCCTGCCGTGGTTTGTTTTGCAAGATTCTATCAAATAAGTGTACGGTATTGATTAATATTGAAATACTTAATTATTTATTTAATTATAAATAATCTGAAATATTAATTTTAGAGTAAGAATTATATATTTATATAATATTATACTATATATATAGATATATGTGTGATCGTGTGTGTGTGTGTGTGTGTGTTGTGTGTGTGTGTGCGTTGTGTTGTGTGTGTGCGTGGGGTGTGTGTGTGTACCGCATCTCCAACCAATGAATTGGCCATTATTTTTCAATCACTGTAATTTAAGGAGAGCCAGAAGTGTTTAAAATAAATAAACTTTATTTCATGTATTGTAATAGTCCCAACCGCCAATTGAACTCCGAAAACAAGCGGAAAATGGGGGAAGGAGGTGTTATCCAATTAACTTTGAGATGAATCGAGAATAACAGCGATAACAAAGTTAGAGGATGAATGCGTTAAAGACCTTTTTTTACATTAAAATTAAATTTTTGGCAAAGAGATGGCAATCTGTGGCTGTGATTGAATGTGATAATATATATATATATACTATTTGTATTATATATATCATAATATATATATATATATATTATATATACTTTATATTATATAATAATATATATTATATTATATATATATAATAAATATATATTTATTATACTATCATATATATATACGTAATATATATATATATGTTATATATTATATATATATATATATACTATAATAATATATTATATATATATAATATATATATATATATATATATTATATTATTATATATTATATATAATATATATATATTTATATATATCTATACTTATGATGTGTGAAGACATTCGTGAAGTTAACAATGTGTGTGTGTGTGAAACATAAAGAAAGTAACCCAGATGATATCTAATAATAATAAAATATAATAATAATATAAAAAAGCAAATAAAAGAAAATTCAGAAAGGCTTTTTTGTTTGTTTACAAGGAATTTATTTAATTTTTTTTTATTTTTTTTATTTTGATTTTTGGGACAAAGAAATAAATAACATTTATATTGAATCAGGCGAATGAAGATTTGTAATGAACAAAAAAGGACACAAAAAGTTTTTTTTCTTGTTAACCACAAAGTGAACAAAATTGCGAGAGAATATGCCCGCAAATATGACAAAGAGTTCCACAAACATACCGTGTCTCCGAAACGAGGTGGGACTTCGTTCGCCACTCTTTCCCACCGTCAGCTCGATCCCCTTAAAAAAAAAAAAATTCATACACTGATTCCAGATATGTTATTGGCATTTCGGAAAAAAATTGTTTTTTTCAGTACAAATTTCTTTATTACTTGATTCCATATAATGTCTAATTAGTTTTCTACTGTACCTATCTTAGTTCTTTGAAGATATTAAAAAAAAACAAAGAAATAAAAAAAAAATAATCATTTTCATGATCTTATAACATGTATCTCCATACATTTCATCAGTTATTTGTATTTCTTCTTTCTCTATGAACATCTCATACTGCATTGATCTAGGCACGACAAACTTCTTCAGTAGGCCTTAACTATATAGGTACTAGTTATATATATATATATATAATTATATAATATATATATAATATC
The DNA here is from genome assembly GCA_015478945.1 of Trachelipus rathkii. Lineage (NCBI taxonomy): Eukaryota > Metazoa > Arthropoda > Malacostraca > Isopoda > Trachelipodidae > Trachelipus > Trachelipus rathkii. The sequence continues at coordinate 40,411 of JABUQX010006830.1, forward strand.
ATATAAATAATATAATTTATAATACTATAATATATAAATTATTACATATATATTATTAGTATAAGATATTATTATATTAATATATATATTTTGTCAATAATTTACAAAATATTAATTAAGGTAGAGTACTCGAAAATTAAAGGTTCCAAAGCTTTTATTAAAATTATTAAATTGTGAAATATCATGACTTTCTAATGCATATAGAAAATGGAAATATATAAGAAGACAAAGTTGCATATATACTATATATTAAAAGAATATTTATATTTTCAATTCTTTTAATCATAACTTTTGTTATCTATGATTTTTATTTTTCTAACATGGTTAGAAAGAATATTATCTTAGTTGCTATATGATGTTATATGTTTTGTTGTAGAAAATATTGTTTTATGTTAATATAGCGTGCTTTGCCTTTATTAAAAGACGATTTCTTACGTCTCCTATCGTTCCTCTCACTCTCTCTCTCTCTCTCTCTCTCTCTCTCTCTCTCGTCTCTCTCTCTCTCTCTACTCTCCTCCTGCTCTCTTCTCTCTCTCTCTCTTCTCTCTCTCTCGACCCAAAGAAACTTAATTCTTGCAGCGCAAGTCACGCGAATGAATTAAAGATTATTATTAAATAAATACTTTGCTTGTAGACATTCAACGTTGGTTAAATGTTTCCCTGAAGTAAATCTTTTTAAATAGCAAAAAACTAAAGAGTATTTTAACACCAACTATTAAAGATACTGCGAATTGTACATCGCATAGTTATCTTCGTGATGGGTCATTAGGCCTCGACACAGTAAAAATAGACCTGTAACACTTCATATCAGCATTATTATTAAATGGTCACGATGAAGCGCAGGCGATTTCAGATCTAACTGGTGAGAATTTTCTAACGTTGAATACTTATTCCCTTTAGTAATAAACAAGCTAATCAGGAACTATACAGGAACAACCATCAAGACCACCTCTGCAGTGTAGGAACAAGGCGAGAGATATACTACTAACCATCTCTACTACTAACAAGACACTATCAGTTGAGAACAAAAGAGAGACTAACTCAATTCTCCTTTACTTCATAATTGCCCCATCATCAATACAGATTGCGTTGAACCCAGAAGTTCGACCCGCTCAAGCTCAAAGAACGAAGAACACACTCTATCCGAGATGTCATATAGCAGAGAAAACAGTAGCCTTGTCTCTAAGACAGATGGAAGAATCTATCGGCCGGGAAAAAAGGTTAAACTTCTATTTTTTGGATTTCAGTTCCAACTTGTTCCGAGTGAGTGAACAGTTTCACGTTCGATAAGCTCACGCGAAGAGAAAACGAGAGAGTATTCCAATCCAATTTCCAGCTTCGACTGACTATGACCGTAATCTCCTCTGTAGATTTCATGTTTAAGTTATATTTTACTGAAGAACGCGTAATTTACTATCGAAGAGAAAAATAAGTAAGGAGTATTTCAACGAGTTTATGTCCAAGCAAGCTTATAGTGGCAAGCCTTCCTTTCACAGAATTGCTTCGTATTGTAACAAATTGAAAGTTGAAGCAAGATAATATTGCGAACGCAGCTCCTTGAAAAGCGTCCCAACGCTTCGACCAAATCAGTTCCACAGCAACGACTGTACTTCGAGCAAACTTCTGTGAGACTAAGCAAAATTTTGATCTCAGGATCGTTTGTAGTATCTTTCCGTCCTGAGTCATATAGGCCTCACAGTTCAACCATATTGTCGATATAAAAAGTACATAATCGCCAACCCCAGTTCCGCACCTGATAACAACAGACAACACAACACGCCGGCAACGATGCAATTACTGCAGAAGATAAAAGCTTAGATATTACAGTCAACATCAAAGGCCCCGTCTTTCATTGTTGCCAATTTACTTTCCAATTGCAAAACGCGTGTAGAGCTGTTGGTAAAATGGCCTTGATAAACTAATGTTTCCAGTAATAAACCTCATCTTGGTCCCTTTCTTAGAGCTTTATCTAATACTTTCAACAGGAAATATTAAAGAGCGAATTGCTTATTTTTTCTGCGTACAATCAGTTGCAACTTCTTTATATTTCATAATGGTGTCACATATTACGGCGCAGAACTCTCCTCCTATCTAGGCACCGAGATGCTAAACATTCTCCTTGGTAGCCAAACATGTCCTATTTGAACTATCTTCAATTGGGTTCCGCCAAGCAACCGGCCTCGGACCTAGATCATGTACTTTTCATTGGTGATAATAGCAACATACTATAACAATCAAGAATATGAATTGACATCAAAAATTTTAAATTGGCTGTATACGTAGAGATGATATCATTACAGAGCCAAATAGATGGGTATGGATTTATTACACATTAAACCTTTAGATATCATGTGGCAAGAACCTTACAGATTACAAACTATATCTTCTGGATATCCTCCAGTCTCTTCCGAAGAGCACGTAAGTTCCTTTGTTACATAACTCAACGCTAACAATTCTCTAACATTCTATTTTTTTTGCTTCAGGAGTTTTCCATTGTTAACTATTCAACCATGTGACATTGAGCGAACCACTTAAGAATTTTAAATCCAAAGGAACACATGTTCACTCCATAGGAGACTGTGATTCTCTTCCAGTTGTTTGCAGACCTTCGCGCTTTTATAAAGTAAAACAAAGTAGCAAAGGCAGAGATTCGACACTTCTTTTGATGAATGGAATCATGCCGACTTACCAAGTCTTATTGGGCTGTCTCCGCTCCATCTACAGTTCAAAATAAACCCAGGACTGGAGGCCCCTGTGTTATTAAAGAATCTCCTGAATGTTATTACATAAAAAAAAATGCGATATAAATCCTTAACTTCACAGTCTCTCACATCATTAATGCGTCAGCAATCTTCGCAGAATAGACCTTCCGAGGGCATATTATAAAATTCCAAAAAACAGAAGGATAAATTGAAAAAGATTGCCAATTAGTACTCTTACCTGTTTCAATATACTTCTATGCCCGTTTGATTTGAAGTATGCGGCGAGCCTACGTTTCAGAGCTAATGACTCCATTTTTCAACCACTTTGTCAAATTTTGTTACAGTATATGTAGATGACCATGATAATTTCTTCCACCCGCGAAACTCAAACAACAGCCATGGGGAAAAACTACAACGGCAGTTTTGCAGTTTTCTCAGAAATTTCTTTTCAAATCTCCGTGGAGATTGGGAAATGTGAACCTCTGAAGTTACTTCAAGCTATTGTAGCGTATCTATTTTTCAGAGGAAATTTCTAGTCAATCAGGAAGACCGTTTAGATAGTTTGCAGAGTCTCCTCTTGAAAAAGACAACTGTGGGAACTTTTAAGGATTGGGAAATGATGGATACTTACTGCCAGTTACTTCCTTGTTTTTGCAAAACTCTGTATTTCTTTTATCAGCAGAAAAGCCAAACAACCACTCTACAATGGCGTTATGCCTCCCTACAGTGGAGAAAGAGAAAGAAGAGACAAGAAAGCAGAGGCAAGAAGAAAGAAGAAGAAAGATTAATTTCTAACAACCATAAGTGGGGAGGAGAAGCAAAAGAAGAAGAAGAAGAAGAAGAACAAGATGAAGAAGGAGAACAGAAGAAGAAGAAGAAGAGCATCACAAAAGAAGAAGAAGAAGAAGAGAGAGGAAAGAAATAATAAACAAACAAAGAAGAAGAAAAGAAAGAGAAAAAAGAAATAAAGAAAAAGAAAAAAGAAAAGAAAATTGAAAGAAAAAGAAAAGAAAAAAAAAGAAGAACAAAGAAAAAGAAAAAAGAAAAGAATAGAAAGAAAAACAAAAACAAAAAGCAAGAACAAGAATAGGAAAGAAAAGAAGACTCCTGACGCACAGAATTGGCTCACCTCGCTTAGATATATATTACCGTATATATTATATTATATATATATATATACTTTATTAATTTACTGGCCATATTTTTCCATTTTTATCATATAAATAAAGAAGTTTATATATTGATGTGATATATATATATATATATATATATTATATATATAAATATATATAATATATATATTATATTATTTTATTATATATATATAGTATAATGTTTTTATATTATATTATATATATTATATATATATGTTATAATATTATATATATATATATTATATATATATATATATTACTAATATTTATAATATATATATTATATATGTAACAACTGATAGTAATATACATCCCAGGATTAATAAAACACATATTTTATTAGACTATAAAATATAATATATATATATATATATAAATATATATATATTTAAATTATAATATATTATATAGTATATAATTTTATTATATAGTAGTACATATATAATATATTATATATATATAGATTATTTATATATATATTTATTATTATATATATATAATTATATTTTATATATAATATATTATAATATATATTATATTATATATATATATCATATTATATGTATTTTATACTATTATAGTCTATATATAATTATATATTTATTTATAATATAGTATTTTAATAAATTATATCATATTATATTATCTATTTAATAATATAATATATATGTTACCTCATGATGATGTCATTATTATTATGAACCTCATCATCTCGCACGGGTACATATTTGTTACCCCAGAACGACATCATCATTACATCTTATGGATAAAAGGGTATCATAATAATACTGATAATATATATCATATAATATAATAATAATCAATATAATATAATTAATAATCAATAATTAAAATATATATAATAATAATAATAACACTGTGATAATGAAAGTGTTCAGTAATGACTACCCAAGTGAAGTTATTAACAGTAAGTCTTGAGGGTCAATATTGTTATTACTAAAAACGTAAGTGATAACGTGAAGTTTCCTTTTTTTCTAAAGAAAATAAAAAGAGCGGTTACAGTAAAAAAATATCCAGTAAAAATATCACAGCGCCTTTCAAAAAAAAAAAAAAAAAAAAAAAAGATTCTGTCCAAACGAATTTCGATACAAGAAAGCTTTCGACCTGCTAGTAATATGGGGAGGGATTGGGTAGAGAGAAGCTGTAAAAATCACAACCCTGTTGTGAAGCTTTCATTTAAATTTGAATTCAAGAACCAGCGAGCTAAAAAACATACAACAACGAAAAAATATGTATCACAATAATTGAAGAGAGTAATAAAGAAACTTGTGAAGAAAGCAAAATACCCTAAAAGTCCAATTCGCCTCTATTCTGAGACTCCATTAGTTTAAAAAATTAAAAAAAAAAAAAAACAAAAAAAAAAAAAAAAAAAAAAAAATTTGCCCGTCTCTTAAAGTGACTGAACGCTTTGTAATGTCGCTCAAAGAATACAGGAAAGGGCATAGAAATTCCTCTCCATCGCTAGAGTGTATTTTTATTAACAAAGTTATTTTTTTGAAATGCAAATTTAATTTCGTGATTATTTGGTTTTATTAAAAGTAATTAAAATATATTAGACCCTGCAGCATAATAACTTTATGGATGATAAAAGTAAATAGAGTTGTTTTGTTGACATAGAATAATTATAATATTCGCATGTAAAGGAAAATGTTTTCAATTTCCTAAATAAGAGTGAGTAGAGGGAACGTATATCATAGCGACGAGAATGGAAGACCCTTCATTCTCCTGCTAGTTCCCCCACAACGTGATGGGAGATGGGAAATCTATTTCTTGTGAAAACGTCGTGCGTAGTTACCATGTGACAGTATACGATATCGAAAGGTCCTTTTAGAAAGGAAATTTGTACTGTGTTTTTTAGGATAAATTTATTGGTAAAAACCTTTCCTGCTATGAAAATATATTTGGAAAAATGAGGCTCTTTATGATGGTCCATTAACGAAGACAATATCTTTTTCTAAGAAGGAAACTATAATTTTAGGAATATTAAATTTATACTTTTAAATTATCTATTTTCGTGAGACTTGATTCTAGGGGTGTACTTGCTACATGCGGAGAGTCTCCTATTAACATTTTTTTTTTATTTATTACAGTAAGGTAATTAGATTAGGATGTTCGATTACTCTGACTAAAATGTTATAACTGATTTATTGTATTGGTATTATACATAAATAGCTGTAAGATATTAATTTATTTATATTTTAGGCAGTCTTTCGCATTAATATTATTCTATGTGTTTTAGGCGGCCTAGCTCTATATAAGGATCAATTGATATGAAAGCACTGTTACATTTTAAATTGAATTAAAAAAAAAAAAAAAAAAAAAACATATTGTTCATAGTAAGTACTGTGTGTGTGGGAGGAGCTAACATCTGCACTCTCAAAACTCTGACGTCATCACGAGTGGGTAAGCTTGAGACAAGAGGCTGCACTACCAAAAGTTGGAGGACGTTTTAAATTTAAAAATTGATAATTAAATTTATGCATAAATGCAACCGCAACTTTAAAAAATAAAGAAAAAAAAAATTTAAATAGTATTTTTTATTGATAGGTTGTATTCTTGCTTGCTTAGAGTCACCATGAGTGTGCTAATTCTAGTATATAAAATAATGCTCTGATAATCTTTATTGCTATTATAAGCTTAGATCCTTTTTGAGGCCAAGCTTGATTTATTGTAGAGTACAACACTAAGCAGTTGAGAATTATGTTTATTATTATAGTACGGTTAAGATTGCTTAATCTTATAAGATTCACAAAGCATACATTTTTATTCTTTTTTATTTATTTCAAATTGAGAACAGACATAGAAAGTCTGCCTCCTACCAGGTTTATAGGCGACGAGAAGGGGAGGGCAAGTTTCAGCGAACGAATTAGAGCCGGTCAAGACGCGTCGGGGACTTGTCCCTTGCACTGCTAAATATATTTTTATGTATTAATTTTCAGTGTTATTATATAATTATGTTGTATATAACAAGATCTCTTGAAGGGTCACATGTTGATACGATATGGTTGCATCATCAGTGAAATACCTAAAGTATAGACATTAGATGAGTATGTGTGAATAATCTTGCCAGATCGAGCAATATAGCACTTCGCCCCTGCGTGCGATCGTTTCTTAGATGATATAAATTTGGATCTCGGAGTACTCACTAAATGTTTCGGAAGGGGCAGTGGCCAGTTCTAATTTATTATACAAAATAAAATTGTCTATTAAATGTGATAAAAACAAAAACAAGAAAGATATGTTCTAGATCTACGCAATCACAAACAAATTCATCTTATTAATTATTGTACCCTAGGGGTGAGATATTTAATTCTATGTTTAATTAATTTACTAATTTATTTTCTCGCGGTACTATACCTTATATATATAGTTATTATATATTATATATATATAATATATTTAATATATAATAGTATATATATATATACTATTATTATATTACTATATATATATTATATATTACTATTATATTATATATATGTAAATATATATATATATATATTATATTATATCTATATATTATATATTTTTAAGTATACTACTATATATATATATATATATATACTTATAGTATATAGTATATATATATATACTATAATATATTATATATTATATATATATCTATATTATATTATATATATAGTATTATATATAATATATATTATATATATCTATCATTATATATTATATAGTATATAGTTATTATTATATCATTATATATATTTATAATGTATATATATATATATAATATGCTATATATATAATATTATTATATTATATAATATATTATATACTATATTATATTATATTATTATATATATAGATTATATATATAATTACTAATATATGATAAAATTAAATTTCATAATTGCCCCCCCACACCTAATACTATAGCATTAATATATATATCTGATTTATATATTACATTATATTAAAACATACTCCGTCCCAACAATAAAGCCACAAATTTCCAACATGTGTTTTACTCCCTGCAATACTTGGCAATCAAACCTACAGTAGGCGAAACATCAGGATTTAGCAGACGAATATCAACATACAAACTGACTTGTGGAAAAGATTAACAACTCTGCATTAACACATTATAGAAGAACATCCAACAACACATCACCATCATTGCAAGAAAACTATCAGGAATATTCCAATAAAATATTAATTCGCAAAAATTTGGAATCATTCTGTATATTATAGCGTCCAACTAACTACAGTAAACCAAACGCGAAGTAAAAAATTATTAATTTCTGAATTTCCGCAAATATTTCAGAGGCACCATAAAATTAAACAGCAACTAGAATCAACTTCAAGCTCGAAGCTATATTAAAGTTTTCTTTCCTTTTGCCGAAAAGGGTTCTCGAGAGATGAGACGAAAGCTAGCTTACTGCTCAGAAACAGAAGTAGTTTAATTCTTTAATATAGAGGGATTCTTGTAACTAGAATTGATTCGTGTGAACTGAGAGAAACAATTTACGTATTAGTATATCAAACCCAGGGATTCCGCCATTTATTAAAAAATCGTATCTAGTTCAAGTAGCAACTATGTCAATATAGTATATATAATACATACTATAATATATATAACATATAATATATATATATTATTATATATTTATATATATATGTAATATATTATATCTTATCTACCATTATATATATAGTGTCAGTACATCTATCATTATATATATATATACTATATATATACTATATAATATATATTATATTATATTATATTATATATATAATATATATAATTATATATATATATATATATATGTTATATATATGTAATGTATATATCTATATTATATATCATTAAATACTATATATATTATATAATATATAATTAATATATATATTATAATATACTAATATATATTATTAATTTATATATATATATATATATTTTATATAACAAATATATTTAACGGTATCAGATATATTATACTAATAATATATATATATATATATATATATATATAGTTTTATATATATATTATAATATATATATATATACTATAGTATATATCATTACTATATATATATGATCATATTATATACTTAGTTACTATATTACTATATATATATACTACTATATATTATATATATATATAATTATATTATATACTCTTATATATATATATTCCTTTATTATATTTATTATATATAATTAATATATTATTATCTATATATATATTATATTTATATATATATATCATATATAATATAATAATACTATATAACGAAAGTTCAACTTGGATTGCCAACCACATCACTCACCACAGCAGCATCATAAACTTATTCAACCATAATATTGGCCTGAATTCTCCACCCACAACAAAAAACAATACTATCGCATCCATCAATAAGCTTGACACAGTCCAAAAACCTAATTCACAAATTATTAAACTCCACATCCCAACAAAATCAAATCAACAGCATTAAAACACGAACTGTAAACATCAACAATTGGAGCCTCAGGAGCAATACTGTCCCACACACTTTTCAAACTATTTGCTGCGATCTCCACACCACAAAACACACCAAATTACAACCTATTTTGCTAAACACCTCTCATCACACTACACATCAGAACCTAACACTGCCACAAAACTCTGACAAAAGATAAATCAGCCTAATCCACATGATTAACGACAACAAGATGTCTGCCACGCAAACAATCATCAATCACTTTAATCACCCCTGATCGCCAACTCGGCACAACATCACACCCCAAAATCACCTAAATAACATGGTAATCCCACTAAACGAAAGTCCCAGGAATCAGGATCACACTTGACCTATCTAAACTTCACAAAACACACAGACAGACTACATTACTAAATTACCCACTTGGCACCCGCATCTAACCAAAAATAATAATAAGAATTAACATACGGCAAACAAGGACTTAGAATATAATGAGTGACCCTCTACAACTCCCAACACAGCTTTACCGAAGAAACTAAAATCTACTTAGACAAACTTGGAGAATAGGCATCAATTCTTTGTCAAGTATAACACGCCCTAACACAGGTCACGCTGACTTTTCTCCAACCTACCCTTACAGACTTAAAACAACCCCTTCCTCTCCAGCACTACTCTATTAACATATTCTAAACAATACCCCATCTCCTCAAAATAATAATACAACGAAAATCCAACCATCCTAACTAAACAATTACTAAGAAAAAAAACTAACTAACTGCATACTAAACGAACATCCCCGAAATAGCTCCAGAGATTGAACTATACTTTCCAGATCCATGCAAACATTCTTGGCCAAATTAGAATATGTTCACACCCAACTTTACTATCTACAACAAGATTCAATTTTAACAAGCCACTTAAACTTGTCCAAATTATACCCTGACCCCGAAAACGTCTGCTCATTCTATGTGCCTGTCGGTTTAACTCTCCAACCCGAGCAATCTTTTGGAAAACCTTACGCCTGTAGAAATATGGAGAACCGGCCGAGGTGGCGGGAGCTACCTTGACAGCAGTGTGGTTGTCTGAAGACAGTGTGGGAAAGGGGTGAGAAGGTAAAGGTATATATCTATATTTATTATTAATATATATATTAGTAATTATATATTCGTATATGATATATATTATTATATATATACATTATATAGATATAATTATATTATTATGATTTAGGTGAGTTTGGAATGCATGCGATGTATATCGTTAAATGTTGTCAAACAAAAAAATATGATATAGTATGAAATCAAAGTAATTTAACTTGTTTTTTTATTTTACTGTGTTGGCTCGATATGTAGATGACATTATTTGTAGCTGTATGTTCACAAGCCAACACACACAACATCTCAAATTTTCAATAAATCCTTACACAAGATATTTAAATTAACAATGAAAACTTTACAACCACAACACATCCCCTTTTTGACACACTATATTATGATCACAACAACCAAACCATCGTTCCACCGTTTTATAGATAACCTTTCAACCAACATACATCCGCTGGCTGTTTCCGCCCAACAATAACACAAAAAAGGCCACTTTTTCAGCACATCTACCTAAGGCTTTCAAATTTGTCTCTGCACATTATTATCAAGGAACAGAATTTCTAAAAACACTTTCCCAAAGACTCTAATACCCCCAACTAATTTGCAAAGCTTTACAAAACACAAAAGGAAAATTCTCTATGGGTACAAATACTTTCAACCGACAATAGCGTAAAACATCATCCGTACAAACATAAGACATTAACAACATAAAAAAGATTCATATTAAAACATACTAAACTAATATCAGCCATGTATAATTATATATATATATTATAGTATATATATATATATATATATATATATATATAATATATATATTATATATATATAATATGAGTATAAATATAATATTATAATATTATTATATATATTTATTTATATATATATATATATATATATATATATATATATTATTTATTATTATATATATGGGTATTATTATAATATATATATTATATTATATTTAAGTAATTTAACTTAAATGTAGTTAACTGTCTAGATATATATTAATATATATATTATATTATATATATATATATAAAATTGTTGAATATATATACTTAAATATATATATATATATATCTTATATTATATCATTATTATATATATTATTCTATATATATATATATATATATATACTTATTTATATATATATATATCATAATTACTATAAAATATATATTATTTTTATTATATATTATATATATACATATATATACTATATACTAATATATACTTATATATATATATATATATTATATATATATATATTATTATATATATATATTTATATACTATATTATATACTTATATTATATATATATTTATTTATTATTATTATATATATAATTATAATATTATTTCTATATAATATATTATATATATAGATATTATATATATAATTATATATATTATTATATATATTATATATATATATTGTATATATATCATATATAATATATATATATTATATATAGATATATTATATAATAATATATATCTATATTAAATTATATATATATATTTATATTATATGTATATAACACGATAATATATAATCTTCTAATCTTTCCAGAGGTGTTTGGATATAGCGACAACATCGGATATTAGGAGAGATTCTTGCTTGGCGTACTTAAGGACATGGAGGCCCGTTTTCTTTTAGCCGATGTCAGATTTGATTTTTTTTTGTTTTTTTGTTTTTAAATATATTGTTCATGATCACTAACTATTACATGGTAAGGACATGCATTCAAAGTATTCGAATATTTTTAAATAAATTTTAAAAATCACATTAAGTTAAATATTAATTTAAAAATGATATCTTCGAAAGTCGACAAAAGAAATATCCTAAATCTAATGCAAATCTCTAGCTTTACAATATGTAAAAAACCAAACAACATTTTAAAAAAAAATTAAGAATATCTCGAAAAGTACGACACTTACAGAAAACCAATTACATATCTTGGAATCAGCGTTTTAAAGCTCTATTACAAATATGTAAAAAAAATAGGATTGGCCAACGGCGAGCCTACAGAGGGAATACGTTTTCATAACCCTGTGGTGGGAGGGGCGGAGGAGCCCCGCGACACCCAAGGTTCCGGAGACCCTTCCCCGGAGGGGGGGAAATATCCTACCCCGTAGTTCCACTGGGAAGCCGAGAGACCCCGACTCCATCCATCTTTTTGCGGTTTACCTTGGGTATTCCTTTAGTTGTTAAAACACAAAAAAATAAACTGACGGAGTCGTACAACGTAACTGGTCCCATTTCATTATTGAATAGTTGTCCTTTTACAGAATTTTTATTTTAGCATATACAAAGATATATATTAAAAAGAAAAATCAACTGACATATCTAAGAAAAAAGAAAAGGTCTGACAGGGAACCCCTTATGTCATAACAAATATTATATATAGGAGCGACAGGGCTAGCTACCCGGTATTACTTTTATGATTGCGTACTCGTGGCGCATTGATAATTTCCATATACGCAGGTAGAAAGACGATTCCTAGGCGAAGCTAGGAAACGAATTTTGAGGCCAAATGGAGAGATGTAGGTTATCTGACAGGGGAATTCTACCTGAGTGTTATAACTCAGGACTTAGCTCGAAAACAGTTGCAGCAGAGAATATTTGCTAGAGTGTCAGGAAGCAGCGTTTCGATGCCAGTAGGAAGAAGTGATGGTCACACTGACAGGCTAAAGTCTAACTTGAGATACATTGATATATAATATACAAATCAGTACTTACTATATAATTATCTATATAATACATATATATACTATTTATTATTATATCATAATAATATATATATATATATATATATATCTATATAGTATATAGTTATATATATAATATATAAATAATTATATAAATCTATTTTATATATATATATATATGTATAGTACAGTATATCTATTATATATATATGATATAATTATATATATTATACATTATTATATATATATATTGATATAATATAGTAGTAGATTATAATTATATAATATATATATATATATCTAAATTAATGATATATATTATATTATATACTATATATATATGATTATATACTTATATATACTTACTATATATATATATATTATATATATACTTATATATATATATATATAATAATATTATCATATTATATTATATATATATATACTATCTTTTTTTATATTTATTAATAAACTTATTATATATATTTATTATATTATTAATATATATATATCTATATGATATATATATATATAGATATATCGTATCACATTTCAAACTTTACCTAAGACCAAATTTCTTTCTTTCTTCATCTACCTCTTTTTCCCCACGGACTGCGGGGTAAGATGCTTAATGCATCGGAAAATGAAAAGAAGTGTAGAAGACAAATTGACAATAGTCGAAAAAAGCCCAGGCCGTTACCGCCCCTCTGTACCATGTACATTAGTAAGAAATCGTCGCTATCACAGAATCACCCTAGGCTTCACGGGACCGCGACGGAACCCCACTATGGTAAAGCGTCAATGTAGGGTTCATCCTTGGGCTAGGACGCCCACAACCATACCCCATTACAAAACCAGCGCATTCTCTCCTGGTTATGCAGTCTTTTATTCTTCGCCTCTACCAAACTCACATTTCTCTCCTTCAGACACTCGGCTTCTGATTCAATCCCTTTTATCTTTTAATTGCCAAATCTTTGAGACTGTAACACATCGCTATAACCCAAACGGACTATATTTCATCCTTTCACGGATGACACAACATCTCAACTTACTTTCATTTATTCTCTCGTTTACCCCTTTCTTCACCACCACACAACTCTCTAATAATTCATTCCTCATTTTATCTTTTCTATCTATCACCCTAAGATTGTCCATCTGAAACAATCATTGACTTTTATTGATTCTTATACATTTCTTATTCCAGGACCATAGTTGACTTATTTATACATAACACAGGTAACATAAATAACTTTTTCTAGTCAGATATTGCGATCATGTCTTTAGTCCCAATTACATTTTTCATAAACGATTTAATTCTCCGGCAACTTGCATGAATTCCACTTTCCTTACGTACTCGCTCTGCATATACTGTTGCCTTAAGTACTCATCTACCATATATTCCTTCTACAATATTAAACTCCGACAATTGATGCCAGCTGCCTTGCACCAACTTACTCTACATAACTTCCTGCAAGACTGTTTTCATAAAATACAGTTATTTACTGTTACTCTTCATCTGACGCGTTTAATTTACAGAAACCCTCCTTTAAACCATCCCCTGATTCTCTCCTACCAATCTCTCAAACTCTCTTCAGTAGTCGTACAACAAAACCGAATATCCATTCCGCATCCTTGCTAATTAGTGAATATTGGGTCACGTCCATAACCATTTCCAATTATTCCATCTATAGTGTTTTACTACCATTTTCTCTCGCACACTATCTCTAATTCTTTTTTCCCCAGCCATATAAAAAAATTGATTTGCAAATAAATAATTACATGGAGATCATATATAACATCAACTCCCTGAACCTCGTCGTCCACTATTCTTACAATAAGAAATCAATGGTTTGATACACTCTATTTACTATTCACACACGCCTCAATTATCGTCGTCAATACTCGTCTAGTTTGATTCCACTATACATAGCGCTACACGAACCGACATGTATACTTAGCACCTCGCCAACTAGTAGATTTTGCTGATTAACCATTAATACTATCTGTCGTTGCGTGATCCGATTTAAAACACCTAAATACAGCAATTACACTTTCTTCTCATGATCGTCTCACTTTATACATCTCATATTTGCTTCATGTAACGATTTGATCTAACATCCTCTACTATGTAGGACCGTTCGTTTTCTTCCCAAATGCGTCTGCACTCACTCACACGTTCATTTTCTAACTCAACAATGTGCCACGCTTTTAATCTTGTGCTACTTGGCGATCTCAGTAAACTATTCCTATTCAAATATTCGTTCAGTTTCCCTTTATAGTTCCCAGTGGACTCTTTTAATTGATTGTTTACTAAAGCTTGGTCCTTAAATTTTAACTTTCTCGATATCATTTTACTAGTATTAGGATATGACTATTATAATATCTTATTAAATACACTCATATATATAAACATATATATCTTAGATACTATATATATAATATACTATATATATATATAATATATACTAGTTATGCTATAGGCTCTCTATATATGTATTATACATCTAGTAAATATCTGCATTATCTATTATTATATGCATATTATTTATATATATAATATATTCATATAAGTTCACCATTACATATATCGTCTTTAACCAAAATGGTTAAATATATATACATCATACATATATACTGTATGGTTTTACTCGAATTTCGATTTTTTTATATATCAATTACATTAATGCAATACATATAAATAATATAATATATAAATAT
>JABUQX010006831.1:0-2500 GCA_015478945.1 Trachelipus rathkii
AGAGGTGATATTAACGTGTTATTTAGATCATATTGATCCAGTAAAGCTGCAGGCCCTGATGGTATATATGGTAGAATTCTGTAAGAGGTAGTTGCAGCATTGCAAAGGCACTGTATTTGATTTTTAAAGCAATCTATAACATTTGGTGAGGTACCAAATGACTGGAAAACAGCATATTTGTGCTATTTATAAGAAAGGTAGTAAGGAAGATTTGGGAAATTATAGGCCAGTTAAGCTTAAACATCTCTGGTGGTAAAGGTTCTGGAAAAGTTAATGAAGGTCATATAGAGAAAACCTAGAATAACATAGGTAATTGTAAATGACTCCCAGACGGTTTAGAAAAGAGTAGGTCATGTTCAGACAAAGCTTTTAGAATTTATGGAATACCATTACGGACTGCATTGACAGAGGAGATCCAGTTGATATTGTATATTTAGACTTAGCAAAGCTTTTGATAAGGTTCCCCACATAAGGCTGATGAAGAAGTTATTGCAATGTGTATAGGTGGAGTGGTAACATGGTTGGATTAAAGAGTGGTTGCGAAATAGAAAACAGTGTATACAACAATGGGACATAAGTCATCATATGGAAATAGTGAAGAGTGGTGTCCCACAGGGTTCAGTGCTGGGGCCACTACTGTTCCTCATATATATAAATGATTTATTTAGACCAGGGACTTAAATGCAAGGTTTCTAAGTTTGCAGATGATACCAAAGTGGCCACCACAGTTAGGAATAGTGAAGGATGTATAAAGATTCAAAATGATCTTGATAAACTTCTTGGGTGGGCAGATAAGTGGCAAATGAATTTTAATAGTAAAAAGTGTAAGGTTCTTCACCTAGGTTACTCAAATAAAAGTTTTAACTACGATATGAATGGGGATTGGCTTGAGTCTGTGGATAAAGAAAAAAATTTGTGTGTGATTATAAGCAGTAATTTGAAAGTAGCTAATCAGTGTTCTGAAGCTAGAAATAAAGCTAATAAGATGCTGGGCATAATAAATCGCAATGTTGTTTACAGGGCTGCAGAGTCGGAGTCGTGGAGTCGTGCAATTTTCCAGGAGTCAGAGTCGGAGTCGGAGTCGAAAATTCTGTGCAAGTGGAGTTGGAGTCGAAAATTCCTGTGTAAGGGGAGTCGGAGTCAAAAATTTATAGAACTATTATTATTATTATTATTATTATTATTGAAACTGAAAGTATTAAACTGTTAATTTTAAAATGGTGTTTATAAATAAAAACAAATAATTTGCATTACTAAATTGGTTATACCATTTGTTTCCGAAAAACTGAAATATATTTGTTTGGCTCATGTATTGCGCTGCGCATGCATCTTTATGTCTTTACTATAGATGTAGCGGATGGTGATTTGACTATCCGCGGATGCTGATGTAATCACTATCCGCGCATGTGGATAGTAAAAATACTATCTGCGGATTGGGATCGAGATTTTAAGAGTCTTAGCCACAAGTACTGTGTCATATATATATATAAATATATATAGTATATATAATATAAATTATATAATATATATATATATATATATAATATATATATATATATATAATATATATATATATATATATTATTAAATATATATATATATATATATATAATATTATATATATATATATATATATATATATATATATATATATATATATATATATATATATATATATATATATATATATATATATATATTATAATATAATATATATATATATATAGTATATATATATATATATATATATATATATATATATATATACTATATATTAATATTTATATATATATATATATATATAAAGAAGGTTGGAGTTTTCGTAGCTGTCAGGAAAAAGTGAAGA
Organism: Trachelipus rathkii; assembly: GCA_015478945.1. Taxonomy (NCBI): domain Eukaryota; kingdom Metazoa; phylum Arthropoda; class Malacostraca; order Isopoda; family Trachelipodidae; genus Trachelipus; species Trachelipus rathkii. The sequence continues at coordinate 1,847 of JABUQX010006831.1, forward strand.
TTTTCTTCTCCATGGTTATAGGGCGATCAGAGCTTAGCAACCTGGTCCTTTTCTTTTACTTGTATACTCTTGGACCAGGTTAGAATCTTATATGTCCCCCCCTAGAAGCAAAGATTCTCCTAGAGACCTCTGGGTGAACGAGTTTTGAAACCAATGGAAGAAGATGCAAGTTCTACTGAAAGGGCGAAAACCTAACCTAGAAGTATTAAGAGGACTGGCATCGGAAACAATTGCGAAAGGAAATGGTTTTTCTAAAAATGCTCTAGGGTTAAGAGTTTTGAGCCAAAAAAGATGCTTTACCAACTGACAGGGCGAAAGCCCTTCCTGGGAGTTGTTTATATTATTATATATATATATTATATATATATATATATATAATATATATATTAATATTATATATATATATATATAATATATAATATATATATATATATATATTATATATATATATATATAATATATATATATATATATATATATATATATATATATATAATATATATTATATATATATATATATATATATATATATATATATATATATATATATATATATATATATATATATATATATATATATACTAAATATATATATATTTATAAATAAATATAATAACCTGTGTTACCAGATTGCGAGATATGGACCCAACTCTT
>JABUQX010006831.1:10000-20000 GCA_015478945.1 Trachelipus rathkii
GGGCAGGGTTTTTTTTGTAATACGAAATTAAAAATTTAATATTGTTACAAAATGATAAGCTTTAGTTAATTTACTCACCTATATACCTCTGTAATTTAAAATGTAGATTTTGAAAGATTTTCTACTGTAGTTGCCTTGAGGAACATCCCTTTAAGTCCCCAACAATAGTCTGCAAGCATATTTGGATTCCAATTTCCCTGATAACGTTTTTCGATAGTTGAAATATCTTGGTGAAATCGCTCACCATGCTCATCGCTTATAGCGCCTAGATTGCAGTTAGGAAAAAAGTCCAAGTGTGAATGAAGGAAATGTATTTTTAGGGACATGTTACATTCCATTGCTTTATAATTTTGAAGGAGTTCGGAAACTAGTTCTTCATAGTTGTCGGTCTTAATATTGCCTAGGAAACCCACTTATGACCTTTTTAAAGGATCTCCATGCAGGTTTTTCAATATTATTCAAGCTTTCATCAAAGTGATGGTCCTTCATTAGCTCCCTTATTTATGGGCCTACAAATATACCCTCTTTAATTTTGGCTTCACTGATCCTAGGGAATTTCTTATTTACATATAGGAATCCTGGACCACTTTTATCCATCGGTTTTACAAAATTTTTCATTAACCCGAGTTTGATGTGCAAAGGAGGAAGATATACGAGTTCAGGTTTCACAAGTAGTTGAAAAATTACATTATTTCCAGGTATTAGATTTCTTTTAGGCCATTACTTCTTGACAAAATGATTTTTGTGATCTCTGCTATCCCACTCGCATAGGAAACAACAAAATTTAGTACTGTAGCGTCGGGCGGGGTGACGTGGACCACTTTAGGTATAACTTGGTCTCCCGACTGTCCCCTAATGCACTTTTTGGAATTTTTTTTTTTTGTAAATTCACGGCCCTAAATAGTCGGGCATAAGAACACAAAAAATAATAATGTAATTCAATAATAAAGTTTTTTATTTAAAGTTTGAATAACGCCGAGTCAGCCCGACCGTGGAGGGGGTGAAGCGAGGACACCATTGAGGGGTGACTTGGACCATCTGTTTAAATTTGTCTTTTACGTATAATTTCAATTTTATATTTTAATTTTTACTTAATATAATAATTATTATCATATTAAAAATTCGTAAGTAGTATAAATGTCAATAATGATAAAATAAAATACGAATAATAAATAAGGTGGTCCGATTCACCCCTCTCCGCCCAAAAATTTTGACACTTTTTTGAACTCGTTTTTTTTACTAAAATTTCATTTTTAAAAAAAATTTTCACTTAATATAAGTAACTTTTTATTAACATTTAAATTAATTATACGTAATAAAAATGTCATAATAATACGTAAAAACGAAAAACAATGGTGGTCCGAGCCACCCCTCCATCAATTTTTACGGGCGGGTGAATGCGGGACCAAGTTAGCCCGTTTTTTGCCACTAAACTGCTTGGATCCAAAAATTTACTTTGCCAGTTTAAAGCTAACATACTCGAGTGTATCCACTGAAAAAATAATTAAAATCGATCCACAATTTTTCATTTTATAACGAAGTTAAAAAAACTCACATTTTTCAAAAGTGAAGTTCTATTGAAGGAAATTTTGTACCCTAATTTCCTAAATTTTTTAAAAATATAAAAACTTTCTAGAATTAAATATGATCTAATACTTGTAGTACTACCGCGTGGCTATAAAATGAGCGAAATTTTTTTTTTTTTTTATTATTATTTTTTATTTTATTTAGAGTGGACCGAATCACCCCTCCTAAAGAGGCGGGCCCGGTCACCCCGCCCGACGCTATATCCTTGTTGGAGACCTAACAAAAGTACTATAACTTTTAAATCGCTGCATATATTCCAAGAATACTGTTCGTATCATATTTTCGATAACAAAATTTTCATGTTGTAGGTCTTTCATATGGGCTCCATAGGCAATAGGAGTCGAAGGTTTCACATTTCCATTATGAAGAAGCACTGCTTTTAAACTGAGTTTAGAAGAATCTGTAAACAATCTCCATTCCTTAGAATCATGACAGTCTCCTAATTCTCTCATTAATGAATCAACATCAGTACAATACACTAAATTGCTGTCTACCGAGAAAAAGCATCGGAGTTCTTCTTTGCGTTGCTGATAAGAGGAAATTGTAGTTCCCTTCTCAAGGAGATTCCAACCCTTTAATCTAGATGCCAATAGTTCTGCCTGTTTCTTTGACAATGATAGATCGTGAACTAGATCATTGAGTTCATGCTGATTAATTCTATGAGGTTCTGTTGACATTCCATCATAATCAAGGTGTTCAAAGTCGACATTTTCTGGATGTAATTGTAAATCATCTTTGTCAGAGTTTTCTAACAGGAGATTCACATTTTCAGGTGGTGCAGGGATAGGAAGCTCTTCGCTGTGAGGAACAGGCCTAATAGCCGAAGGTAGGTTTGGATATTTAATGGTCTTGGTCTTGATCGTTATTCCAGCAATTTTTGCAATGAAAAAATAAGTCCATTGCGTGATCCTTTGGTTCCCTCCATACCATTGGAATTGCAAATGGCATATGTCTGGACTGTCCGTTAAGCCAACCACTAAGTAATGTTACACAAGACGCACAGCAAATATGAGGTACCCAAGATTTATCTTGATCACCAAGCTTAATTTCAAAATAAAGTTTATACGCTTTTTTTATTAAGGGAGTAATATTCCTCATTTGGGACTTCAACATTACCTCACCACAAATGTAACAATTTATTTGGATCATTTTTACAATTTCGTGGTATTTTAATTAAGGTATCTGATCTGTAAGTGAAATTAAAAATCGGGGGTGAAGCCCCTCTTCGATACTATTACCACAAGTGCTAATATTTTTTTTATTTTTTTATTTTAAGTAGAAACATGTTGCACACTTAATTAGGCTTTTAGTAATGTATTCACTAATCTCTTCTATTCATAGTTTCTAATGAGTTGAACATGTATGTCCATGATTGCTGTGAAGGTAACTTTTACCTAAAGATTTTACAAACATATCCAGAGTCAGATAGCATCTTAAAATTAAGGGTATAGGTACCAGAAAAACCAGGCTACATAAAAGGCAACAATTAGCCTGTCAGGATAGTAATGCAAAGGCATGTATCACAATAAACAAATCCGCAATGTTCAAATCAAATCGTTAAAAGAAAAAGTTATGGTCCATACTGCACATTTTTTACCGGATGGAGAAATCCCAAGGCAAATCAGGATGCGCCTCCGGGCTCTCCCTTACCTTGGCATTTCACAAGAAACATAAATATATGATGGAAACATCATGTATTAAAAAATCAAAACCATAGGAAAATAGCCTCCCAGATGGACCTAAACTATGTAGAAGTGTTTAGTCTAATTCATCGACTAAAAAACGGAAATAAATAGGTCTATAAAAGATTTAATATAAATTAAACCTGGAAATAATACAATTCTTTCTTACCTCAATTTAAGCAATGTAATTTGCTTGTGAACTCCGATAATTCTGAAAATTTGTCGGAGACAGAGACTTTTCACGTACGATGTAGGAAGCTATGTAAATATTAATGAATGCAAAAGGCAATGAGGCTAAGCGACCTCTGAAAAGATCCAACCGTCAGAACATAGTATAAATACAAAAAATAAAATTATAGTACTTCAATCACAATCTAATACTTATCTGAGCTTAAATATTTAGGCTACATGTTGGATGAAAAGGGAACGGATGATGCAGACCGTAGTAGGATAGTTGTGAATGGTAGGAAGAAGGTTGGTTCAAAAAAATTCATGGTGGGTACAAAGGGACTAAGTATTGAATGGGCTAGGGTTTTGCATGCATGCGAGTATTTTGTTACAAGTGTTAATGTATAGTAGTGAAACTATAGTGTGGAATAAGAAGTATAGATTTTGGGTACAATCTGTTCAGATGGACAATTTTAGGGGGATGTTATGTATGAGAAGAAATAATTAAATGAGGAACGAAAGTGTTAGGGAGTTATGTGGTGTGGAGAAAGGCGTAAATGAGAGAAAGATCAAAGGTGTATTAAGATGGTTTGGTCATATGGAAAGGATCGATATAGTACCCGGTTGATTACAGCGGATGTTAGGTGACGTACGGAAAATCGACTGACTGGGAGATCGAAGAAACGGATTTGAGTCCGGTAAAGAATGTTTTGAAACATTAATGTGAGTTTTGGCAGAGGCGAGAAGAAAAGTGCATAATAGAAGTGAATGGGACAGTATGGTTGTAGGGTCTGGCCCAAGGGATGAATCCTACAATGACGAGATACCAACATTGAGGCTCCGTCACGGTCCTGTGAAGCCCTAGAGTTGATTTTATTTTGACTGTGACGAGTTCTCATTCAAAAGTAAGAGGGGGATCTCCTGTTGACTTACCCCATGTTCTACTACTCTTGTTTATAAACTGGTGTATGCTGCGCACCTCGAAAAAATTAAAGACAATAATTTTGTTACAATCTAAAAAAACATTTTACCTTTTGGTACGGATCCTTTCATACATTTCATATGTTTCATGAAAATCTGCTGGCGTCGCTATAATTGATAATTTCGTCCATAAGCAAATGTTATAAATATGAAATTAGAAGAGCATTATTTAATAATTCTGAAGATTTGTTGAAGACACGTACTTTTTACGTACCTTCAATAAATACATTACTTCGTAAGAAGTACAGAAATAAATAACATAAAATAAAATATATTTTAATAAAAAATATATATATATATATATATATATATATATATATATATATATATATATATATATATATATATATATATATATATATTATATATATATATATTATATATATATATATGTATATTATATATTATATATATAAATATTATATATATATATATATATATATAATATTATATATATATATATATATATTATATATATTATATATAAATATATATATATTATATATATATTATATATATATATATATTATTAAATTTTTAATATTACATAATTAATAGTTTATGTTAAAACGTATGTTTTCTTTCGCACACGAATGTTCGTTCGTTCGTTGGTTTCTACTATAAGCTTACTACAAGTAAGGCGGTTTTCTTCAATCAAGGAAGGTGGTTTTCATGACTTTGCTTTGACTATAGTATTAGATTGTGCTTCATCTAATGTTATAATTTTCGAGCCACCTTGTGTGTGTGTGTGGACCATCTTGTGTGTGTGTGCACTGTACTTTTAGCGGGAAAGGTTGCCGCCAAAACAAAAAACAAGTTTAATATAGCTTCAAACTTGGCAAAAGTTTTTTTTTATTATCACAAATATTTTTAACATATATAGTGGTAACTTTTTTTTGAAAGAAAATGCCTATATTTTATATAAAAATTATTTAATTACGTTATATTCGAAAATGCCATAAAAGTACGATGCCAATTAAAAAGGATTTTAGAAATTTGTTTGTTATAAACTAATCATAATATTTCTTACATTTTGATTTAGGCAAATGAAGGGGTGACTTTTTTTTAAAAAATAGCCATTGGAAATTTTGAATTTTGAAGAGCATATCAGCAGTTTGAACGATAACTTCCCTATCTATCTTACCTACTGTATGTTAATATATTTAAACTGTGGTCAGAAGAGGTCTGTCGCCAAACTAGTGCAACTCAAAATTTTGAGAAGCAACTGATTTTAGGCAAAAATAAGTTAAAAAGCCTAGATTTGAAGAACGATGCTACAACATAATAAAAACAAAAGAAAATCGTGACATTTCTATTTTTTTTAACCAAATTAGCAAGAAACTCACCAGTTTTATTGTGAAGAGCATTCAATTGGCTATCATGCGCTCAACGGTCGGTTACTGCACCCTCCCCCCATGACAAAAAGCAATATATTAGTTAATACATACAAAAGAAAATAGTGCAATTTCTATTTTTTTAACCAAATTTGCAAGAAACGCACCAGTTTTATTGTGAAGATCATTCAATTGCAATCAATGAGCTCCAACGGTCGGTACTGCACCCTCTCCCCGATGCAATGTGCTTACAGGGTAAGAAATCAGGCAAGTCAGCGATTTTCTACTGCCGGACCAAAGGCAGCTAGGAAAAAGTTGAATTGAAACGCTAGCGGTGGAGGAGAAGGACGAAAATTACGACAAGGAAAAGATATGGGATGAAAGGGAGGAGTAGAAAGGGTTTCCTATTCTGTCGATCTATTGCAGCTATTGTAGCAGGGTTGCGGAGCCAGTAAATTTTTTACCGGCTCCGATTCCGACTCCCCAATTATTAAATTTATGGTCTCCAGCTTCATCATTTTAAGATTAACCGGCTTCAACTCCATTTTAAAATCAACCGACTCCAACTTTAGTTCTTAGTTATAATTTCATCCCCGTTTAAGCATTAGTTGTTTGTGACGTCTCTATTTTGACTTACAATTTAAAATTTGAAAAATGTTATTTTTTTTTTTTTTTTTTTAAAAAATAAAATAAATTATAATTTTTTTTTTTTTCCTTACATTTAAAATTATTTTTTTTTTAAATTTTGAAAAAATTAATAAATACTTTTCAGAGAACTGAAATATAAATATTGAACAGCAATATACAAATTCTCCTTTAGCGATGGGCTTAGATTCGATTATATTATTTTTTCAATCCGAAAATAAAAGCTGAACACTCACTTGATTGCGACGAAAAGCTGTAACTAATTACGCATCATCTTGTAAAATTTTGGAATAATGAGGGATTGCCTCCATAATTGTTAACATTGCTTTCCGGTCGATTTTCTTTACGAAACCCAGTCTTATATAATTTTCCTTTATATTTATCCGGAGAAATTTTAGGTTGAAGGGCTTTTATTGAATGACTGTCCTTTTTCAAACGCTTCTCTGTGTACTCCAGTTGGTCTCATTACTCATCAATCAGAATCTTCAGTCTGAAGAAGATGCTGATCAAAAGATCAACACAGATGACTACAAAAATGATTTGTTTTTAGTTAACATCTGTTCCTCTTTTCTCTTTCACGGAATTTTTGTCATTTCCTAAAATATCTTTTATTTTCTAATGCATTAATTAGATACTTCCATTCTCTAACATTTTCTAGCAGTCAAGGGTTTCAATTTGCTCTCATTAACTATTGAGAAGAAAAACTTCAGATGCACTTCACTTTCCAACTTGACGCTTTACAACTTCCGTTAATTTTTTCGTAAGCATTAATTTTGTTCTTTGTCTTGCTTTGTTTATAAGATTTGCTGCAAGAGTATTGTAAAGTGTGAACTCTTCACTTCATGGGTGCACACAATATAAACGACACAGGAACATAATCATTTCAAACTCTTATCATGTCCGTTCCAAGAATTAACTAGTACTTCTTCGCTTTGACGTAAACGAGTTCAGCAGCAGAACACTGAAGATCTTCCTTAATAGCCTTGCGGATGCCAAGCTTCACAAAAGGAAAAGCTTCAGTCCAGCGTTCCGGGAGGGGCTGAGCAGCGAGAAACGCCTGGAGTTGGCAGTGAAACCTTTCTACCAGGCCGTTAGCCTGCGGATGGAAACTGGTAGCTCGGATCTTCTCAGTACCAAGGAGAGGCATGAAATCTCTCCAAAGATAAAACTAAAATTGTCTACCTTGGTCGGTGGTAACAGAGAGTGGGACTCCGAACCGCAAAATCCAGTGAGCCATAAAAGCTTTAGCTATAGATTCCTCTGTAGCCACTGATAGAGGAATGTCTTCGGCCCATCGGATAAAAAGATCGATACAAGTGAGGATATATCGGTGACCGTCTGAAGGAGGAAGACCGACGATGTCAATTTGAACACTTTCGAAGCGTTCACCAAGCGGCAAGGTGCCTAGAGGGGCCTTTGTGTGCCTCTGTACCTTGGAACGCTGACACGAAAGACATTCACGAGTCTACTTTTTCCCGTCGGTATTAATTAACGTTGGGCCACACAAAGCGAACCGTAACAAGCTTTTGTGAAGCCACAAAACCTGGGTGAGAAAGGGAATGAAAGTTGTGAAAGATGACCTTTCGAAAAGTAGGAGGAACGAAGGGGCGTGGATGTCCTGTCAACATGTCACCCAGGAGCTGCTTCTGTATGCCGGGGAGGGTGATCCACTGCAGCTGTAGAGAAGAATCCTGTGAAACAGCAGCGTCTTCTGACGCCTGGCACGCTGCCATGTCTTCGTAATTAATGGATGGTACAGCAGAGAGTTAACCTCAATGCACGAGTGCGCATTTGCAGTTAAATTGTCCACTCCAGAGATGTGCCTTATATCAATTGTGAATTGCGATACATATTCGAGATGACGAGCTTCTCTGGGCGAGTGCCGTTCATGCCGAGATGCCATCGCAAACGTGATAGGCTTGTAGTATGTGAGGATGTGGAACTCGCGGCCTTCCAGAAAGTACCGGAAGTGACGGACCGCGAGTTAAATTGCAAGAAGCTCCCTGTCGAAAGCGCTGCAACGTGTTTCAGAAGGCTGCAACTTACGCGAGAAAAAGGCGAGAGGTGCCCACGCATCATTTAGTAGTTTTTTTTTCAGTTTTCGGCTGGTCTTCGTTAAAATGCTTTTTCTGCTTTGTATGACGCCTTTTGTAGTAATTACTTTCTTCGGTGTATCAAGCTACAGTAAATCCTTTTCTTTCGCTTCTTGTCTTGCTCTAAATTTTTTATTGTATATATTTATTGCTCTCATTCTAGGCCTTATAAGTAAAAAAGATTGAATCATTTTGGTTGGGTAGATTGAATTTGGCCCCTCAGGAATTTTTTAACCATACGGTTTCTTGTGACACAACTGGTTTTCGGTTCTTCCGATTGTATATACGGAGTGTGGTCAGTGGCCAAATAGGGTTTACATAGGTTGGGAGAGTTGAAATAAGGTAGGGTCTCACTCGTTAGTTTTTTTGTGTACCTCTATTGGTTGGAGGTTTCTGGACTCTATCCTTTTTAAGGAGAGTATTTACTTTGTTGCTTTTGTACTTAGCTAAGTTAGATTTTTTTTTTCGATATATATAAAGCAAAAACTGCATTTACAAATTTCTTGCAAAATATTTTCTAGCAGAGGGTCAAAAACTTCCAAGTTGATTGTGAGAATTTGATAAAAAGAAATTGTTAATCCATCCGATGTATCTGAAATTTTCAGATTAGATAGAATCGGGCGCTGCAAAATTTTTCTTTAGGGCATTTTTCTGTATACCCAATCCCTGTTTAATTGTATTTACTCTGAACATTTCACATACATAAGATGAAAGTAAACAAAAATATTAGATCAAATTTTGAACTGACAAAATTTGGCCCTCAGTAAAAAAAATAATTTAAAGTTTTCTTCTTAAAAATAAAAGACAGGGTTTCTAAAAGTTTCCAACCTTCCAAGTAGCGCCATCAATAACTAACATCTAAAATTTTGTTTTAAAGTTGATAAATATACTGACAGTTAAACATATTTAATTAAATATAGAGGAAGAATATTACTGCAAATCATAATCCAAGTAAGATTTCTAATAATAAATTTCAAGAAAAATATAATTTAATATATTCCGTTTCTGTGAGTTTCCTAAGAAAAATAATATACCTTTGAACATAAAATTTTTACTCATTTCAATGTCCAAAAATAATTTTTCGTCCGCGTAAATGTCGATAAATATATTTTATATTAACTTTGCGGACAACACGGGGTATCAACCAGTGTCCACGTGTTCGCTTATAAACTCCTAAACAAATATTGAATATCAATAAATATTAATTAGAATCAAAAACCTGAGATCTAAAGTGAAATGGAGTAGAGTTATTTTATATTAAATTTTTGTCATTAGGATGTAAAATAAAATATTAGTGATGATTGTTGGAATTTAATAAAAATAAAAAGTCTTAGTAATCAGTTTTAAATATACCTTACCAAAGTTTACTTAATTATTGTAATTTCAAAAGATAGATGATTAATCCTTAACTTAAATACATTAGCCCCAAGCCAAAAAATTCCACCCACCCAGCCTATTTCACATGCTAAACTAGTTTATGATTTGGTTTTGTGTGGTGAATCTGAAGAGT
>JABUQX010006832.1:0-30484 GCA_015478945.1 Trachelipus rathkii
AATCCACCTCTAAGTACTCATTCTAAACCATCCAGCTTGAGTTAAAAAAACTTCGATCGACGAAACAAATAAACAGAAAGCTACACATACCCAGAGCTTCATGGGAATAGAGAAACCATAATATTAGACGACGATAGACGCTACTCATATATGGTAAAATTACGTCATATGAATAAGGGTTAAATTCCTCACTGGCCCAGGTATTAGAGCCACAACAATAGCCCCATACAAAACACTTTCATATACCCGCCATGCACTCCTATTAAATTAGATACACGCTTATATCTCTAGACTCTGCCAATAAACTTTTCAGACATTTCTCTTCAATCAGAATAAACATTCGTTCACACGACTCAATCCTAAACTTTCTCTTCGTATTATAATCCCGAGCACGGTTAAAATTCAGGTGTTAAACCTAAACAAACACAGCCACTATAACTATCCGCTTGACCAATAAACAACGACTATCATTCATTCTCTTTCATAATCACAATGAACCAAAACGCAGAATCATCAACCAAATACTTTATCATAATTTACCTTCTTCAATTACCACCTTCCTTTTACACATAATAATACCACATTAATAAACAATCTAACTATATACGATTCATTATCCTCATTTTAATCAAATTTTCTCACACTACGTGCCTCTAAGATTGTCCCATACTGACACATGTAAACTTTAAAGAATCTATACTTCTAATTACCGCAGACCATAGTCTTCACTAACTATAATGCAATATATCAATCGGTAATGACAACAATACCACTCATGTAAGACGTAGCAGCACTACACTAGATTTAGTCCCTTAAGGAACCTTTCACTGATAATATTTTATCTCTCATTCCAATAAATAATCTATTTTTCTTTAAAAACCCAGTAGAGGGGATGCTCAAATATATAATTGCTTAAACACCTTTGTTAAAACACGGATCGCTTGGCGTTTTAATAAATATTTAATATTGTAAATCAGAAATGTACGTTCATTATAACACCTATGCAATAATCATATTAAATTCCCTCTCAAGTATAATTGAAGTACGTTGAGTTAATCAAATTCTTCAATATATAATAGATGTACTACCGTAAATAATTTTCTACTTTTTTAAAATTAATCATTATCCTATACAACCCAACCCTACCATGTTCGAATTAAAAATTCTAAAATAGTTTGGGATAAAGTCATCTAGTATTATATTTACATATCAATTCCTTTAGAATCACTCATTAACCTCTAGCCCGATACCAAATAACCACCCGCTTTACTGATGTATTCTAACAATCTATCCATACCGTAACACTTGTTTCACTCAGGATGCACTTCATAAGATTGTCTACTTAATTGAGTTACTCTCGGTGGTTCATTTCCTCAGTAACACGCATGCCTATTTTATTACTTGTAATTACGATGAGAAATGTAAAGAGAAAAGGACCTATTTCCGGAGCTAGTAATGTAAAGGTACATAAACACAGGTTAAATCCAAATGTATTATAACGGACCTGGCTATATCGACCTATAACGTCCTACTCTATTAGACACATGAAATACCCATGAGAAACGATAGCTCTATGCTATATCATTGCACTTAAGACCTAATAAGTTTATCCATGTCGCTACCACACAACGATTACTATAGAGCGTCAATGATGATACATCTTACAAGAAAATTTGTTAAAATTTATTCATCCCACCAAACATCCCATTTCTCCTGATTCGCTTATACCCGACCTACACTTCTCAATTATAACGCTATTGCCTCGGTGTGATCTTTATATCGTCTATCAAGAATGGATTTTGTAGATTCCTGAGATTGAATTTTAGTGATTGTATATATTCAAATTTAAAATTGCCTTAAGAAGGACTATCTAGTTTAAATAAGGGTGCATAAGTAAATATGTAAGATTACTTAAATAGTTTTAATAAGGGTGTGCCTTTGCTACTTACGTCACACTAAAGAAATACCAATCAAAAACCTAGAGAGAGAATATAAGGCAGAGTAATTGAACTATTTGTGGAGTCTAAGCTGAGCGGCAGATTGAATACAGAAGAGACTCGCTTAGTGATAAATATGGTTACATCAAAGTGATTTTACCTTACTTGATATTTAAATATTATAAAGTAAATGTTGAAGAAAGTTATTAATTGATTTCTTTTCAGTTAACTCGAATTGTTATTATCACACTAACTATTGCGTGTCATCAATAGATAGTTTAATTTATTTTTACAGAACTTTGCGTGGATTGTATAGTGAATATTAATAGACTTATTCAGCTCAAAACCACATAACTCAGATCAATTTGAAAACAAATTAAAGATCTGGTGTAAGAAATTTCTCACGTACACTCCATTTAAAATATACTATTTATATATATATATTATATAATATAATATAATATATATATATAATATATATATTATATAATAAAATATAATATAATAATATATAATATATTATATATTAATTATATATATAATATTTAAATATTATATATATATATAATATATATTATTATTATAACATTATTTGTGTGTGTTACTAATCTATGAATATTATTTAGCAAATTGATCTGTTATATATTCGCATGTAGTTTATCAATCAATCAACTTCCACGGTTTTTAAATCAATATGGATAGCTTTATGATTATTTGTTTTGAAGTATAAGAGTATTTATCTACCATGTTAAATGTTTATGTTGATTGCTTCTTAAAGTTAGTAAAATGATTAGGGACATGTAAATCCGAAGTAATATTTCTATACATAGAATATATTCATTCTCTAACTCTAATAGTTTAAACAGATAATATAATATTTGTAATATCTACTTACTTATTACTAGTACCTACTCTGACTATATATTGTAAGTACATATATTCAGAGTGAAATATAAATGTGTATTTATATAATTATAATATATATATGATATATATAAAATATATTTTAATTAATATATAATATATATATTATATTATATATATTATACTATATATATATAGTATATATATATATATATAATATATAATATAAAATAGATAAATAATATATAATATATTAATAACATAGAATCATAAGTAATTAATTGCACATAAAACAACATTTATGATTTAGTAATATTTAATAAATGCCGAAAGTAAGTCTTAAAATTTAGTATCATTATATAATAAAATTGTAATTTATATATATTAAATATTGATAATATATGAGTAGCAGGCATTAGTTGTCCTTTTTCTTAAACAAAATATTGTTTATAATCAAAGAAATTCAGAAGTTCAAAAAAAAGTGCTGAAAGAGAAGTCATTTTTCCAGACCTGACTTATATCTGACTTGTATGTGACTTTTATATAAATATATAATATTATAGTATACTGTATATATATATATATATATATATATATATATATAATATTATATTAGGATATTATATAATATATATATATAATAAACTAATATGACATATATATATATTATATAATATATATATTATATAATTATAATATATATTTATATATAATTATATATATATATATATATATATATATATATTATATATATATATATTAGTATATATATATATTATATATATATTATATATATATAAATATATATAAATAATATATAATTAATATATGTATATATATATAAATATATATTATTTATTATAATTATAATATTATATATATATATATATATATAGATATATATATAATATATTATAGCTATATATTAGTATATTATTATAATATATATATAAATAATATATAATATATATATATAGTATTATATATAATATATATAGATATAAATATGTATTATTTATATACATTTATATTATAATAGTATAATAATTATATATATATATATATAATATATATAATATATATTATATATATATATATAATATAAATATATATATTATAATATATTAATATATATTTATATAATATAGATAATTATAATATATATATTCACATATATAGTATATTTATAGATATATATATATATAAATATATTATATATATATATATAATATATATATATAATGATATAGTATATATATATATATATAGTATTGTAAGAATCTGAGGATCCTCCCCCCCATAATGAACCGCCTATCTCAACAGGAATTCCTGTAGCGCCTCATGAACTCAGCGACAGGTTGTAAGGTTGTAATGATAGAATATCTAACATCTTGGTCCTTATTTAAACTTGAAATTTTGAAGTAAGTCTGCTCTCGCCCGAACGTAACGGAAAGAGGTGTATTTAGATTGGCTCCTGCATCTTAAAAGATTGATCTCAGAGTTTATAGGAGTAAAGTGGACTATATATATTTTCGTCGCACTTTATAATTAAATGTAAGAATATATTATTAATTACGATCCCTTGTTAAAAGATAACGACTGTGAGAGCATCTCGATATTAAAGACCCAGCACCAGAAATGTAGAAATATTCCTCATTTATTTTAATGAATAATCTCATCTAAACTGTTAATCATCTGAACAATTATTATTTTGTGAAATATTAAATTAATTAACTTTAAACTAAATAGAAGTTTAGAATTTCACAATACGAGGAGAAACAATTTGTAAGAGTGTTGGCATTACAAAAAGCCTGGTTTATAATTATAGACAACTGGTTCTTTTATTTGATGACTAATTTTTAATTTGATATTTAATATCATTAATGTTTCTCTTAACTACTTATTAATAATCTATTATTATGACTGTGAAATGCAAAATTCATTGGTGACAAAAAAATAAACTATAAAGTGACAATCTTTTATATCCCTGTACTTAACTAGTTAATGTTTATGACAAGATTTGGTGACCACGCACTGTGACTCGAATCAACAACCCTTAATGAAGTCATAAACATACAAAAGTGAAACTAAATAATAAAATAGTTAAAAACAAAGTGAATCAAACAGGAAAGTGAAAAAGTGGCCATCCTCAAAGTGAGAGTGAAAAGTAGAAAGATACAGTTCAAAATTTCCTCCCAAATGGTAATAAGCGTGAAAAGACGATAAAGCCGATAAGCAGAAAAATAAAAAAAAAAAAAAAAAAAAAAAAAAAAAAAAAAAACATTAAAATTAGCTTCAATTCTAGAAAGGAAATCACCCATTATTTGAAACAAAGGAACAAACATGACTATTATAACTCGATCCCAAATCTTAAAGTCCAATCAACCTCTCTCTGAAGAAATTCTCTTAAACGAGAGAATAGGGGAAGGAGACGATTCATCTCAACTTGCAACCCGAAAAAGTTCAATCTTTCACTCACGAGAGCTGGGATCGTCCGTCTCAATGGCGCTACAAGAATAAGAGCACCGAGATGTCGCTTCTCATTAGCAAGCATCATAGACCTGATGAAAACGCTATGCCAAACATGAAAACCCTACCGCCGCAAACGCTGATCAAAATTCAGAGGAGGAATGGGCTCCAATAACTGGATTTGGCAACGATCGCGATAAGAAGGAGCAACGGAGGGTTTTATGCTTTCTTTCACAAAAAATTCTTCACCGGCTTGTCAATGCGAGGCGTCGGTACTGTGCATTGTATGCAACTTAATCGCCCTTAAAGTCCCCAAACCTCCAACTGGCGCAGTCAGGGCGACTCCGAATGCTTCCCAGCAGGGTAAACGCTTAAGTCGGCCTATTGTATCATCCTTCATAGGCCGTGAAAGGTTACCCATGCAGGGTAGTAGGTATTTAAAAATAAAGGATTCGATGACATATGTCCTGTATTAATTAATGCGCGGCTAGCGTAGGAATTCTTTGGAGAAGAAATCGTTCAATCTGGTATATGTAATTATAATAATAAGATATGTGTAATTAAATAAATACATTATACATAATTCATAAATGGTAAATTATCAATTAATCAATAGGTAACAATAATAATAACATTAGTTGCATTTTAACCAACCTTTGAGTTGATTAGATAAAAATACCATCACTGAAGAAATTAAGTTATAATAACATTAAGAATAAGTAATCTAGTTTAAATTATTATATTAATTATGAGTAAGAAAATTTTACAATTAAGACTAATTTTATAAATTATAAGGTGAATAGAAATAGATAGCTGCAATGATTTATAGCAATAATATAAATTTTGAAGGTGAATCTAGAAATATGGCGACTGATTATGCTGTGACTCTGGAGGCAGGAACTACGCCTGGCAGTGAGTCGCTTAGGCCAACTCACTCTCACAATAATGTGACTGAGGAGGCGGCGGAGGTCAGTTCCCATTTAAAACTGAATTGTAATCCTACGCATGCCAGGAGAAAATAGTAATGATGACCAAATTGTTAATTTAAGGGGTCAGGGAGAAACTCATTTTTTAAGGGTAAATTGTGTTGATTTTAAGGAGAGGGAATTTTCTCTTCCTATTGAAGGGGATCAGGGATCATTAGAATTAAGTAACATTGCATGTAATTTGTACGACAATATGAATATAGAAGCGTCCTGGCAACGTCGAAAGAAACTGCCGCTCGGCGGGGCGACGGGCGCAAATAATTGATTATGTTTTGATAAAACTTAGTTAACGAGTCGGTACCTACAGATTCGTAGAAGCTAGCCTTGACCTTAACCAGTAGCTTCCGCAAATTAGATAAGCGAAGGTGCCGACTATTGGCAATGTCAAGGGCAGCGAATGGAGAATATATAACATTTATTGTAAAAATTAATTTAACGTCGACATTGGGTTGGGAAACTCTATGACATTACGCTTTCAACTGGCAGACATTCAGACTTTAAACGTCCTGCGGTCATGAACCCTTCTTAAAAAAAATGCTTTTATTAGTCGAGCTTTAAATATCCACTACCTTACTCGAATCCCGTTGACTAATGCGCGTTGCACGTCAATTTTGATGAATAAAGCTTTTGACAATCTCTTGCGGACCTACAAAATTCTGTTTTACCTCTGTCTTCTGTTTCTTTGGACGTTCCCTTGTGAGAAATGAAATGATCAAGTAACTTATAAGGAATATAAAGGAAATATTTTAAACCGCTCTTTACGTAGGAGCCGCAATTTAGAACTTGAAAATAATGAAACAGCTGGTACCAGGTGCGCTTCATCTGCCGCAACCTGACAAGAAATGAAGGGAATGGGAATCGGTTGTAGTAAATGACTATTGGATAAAAGGAGGGATGGGAAGGATGAAGCATTAACCCTTTAAAGAGAGAAATCCTAGTGCGAGTTGGCGGAATCAATTACGCGTAACCATGGTTTGAGGTTCAGCGGAGTAGCCCAATACAATTGAACAAGCAGAGCATTGGAACCCGGCCTTATTATGAACAGAGCGAAAGGAAGAAGATCATAAGTATGCTGTGATCGTCGGGAGTTATAGGAAACGCTCGAGGATGCAACGGCAGTTTCCGGTGTCCGTTCCTACCATAAAGTCGGATGGGAGAGTTAAGACTGTGGTAAGATTTGAGACTGCTCGAAACCAGAGATTGGTCTCAGATAATTTTACGCTGCCTCAAATTAAGGATATTATTTTCCAAGTGCAACATTGCAAATTGTTGACAAAGCTGGACCTCCGCCAGGCCTATTAAAACATCCCTGTCACGGAAGAAACTCAAAAGTACTTTACCATTAAGCTGCCCCTTCGGGAACTATCAGCTTCAACTATCTAAAGTTCAGGGTCACCAAGTGCTCATCTAGCGCCTGGCAGAGACTCATGTCAATATTGTTTGGTGATTTAAAGAGCGTCTTCGTGTACTTAGATGATATGACTTATCTCGAAGCTTTACTATAGAAAGACATATTAGCGACTTTTTAGAAGAAGTTTAATCAAAAAGTTAAAAATCCATGAATTGAATCTGTCTTAGACCTCCGAAAAAGTGCTTATTTGGTGGTAAGGAATTAGAGTTCTTGGGCTTCCAATATTATGCGATGAAAGGAGTTCTGCCTAGTATGGAGAAGATAGGGCATAGTGAAGGTTGCAAAAGCCTTTCAACATTAAGACAACTCAAGCGTTTCTTGGCTGTACAACTTAATGCCGAAATCCCATATAGAGAACGCCCTGCCCCGGTTATTGCAACCAATTGACTAATATGTTTAAAAAGAAAACAATGCTTCGACCAAGGAAACTAAGTCTGGAACCTATAATTGCCGAACGTGGCTTTTAAAAAGCAAAGGAGATGATATTAAGGCTACCTTATTAATCGTTTCCCTGGTTGAGGAAACGGAGTTGCAACTGTACACGAAAGTGAGTGATGTTGCAATGGCGAGCGCCTGAAACGAGGATCCAACTAAAATCTTTGCCTTGTATAGCGCGGTGCTGAGCGAGGTAGTAAATGGATACCCGCAAATCACTGAAGAATTATGTGTATCAATTAATAGCTTGCAAATAGTATGCTTATTTGATCAGCGATACTCGCAGGTTGCATTTGCACATAGCAAAATGGCATTATTCATGAACTTAAAAAAAGAGTACAGATAAGATGCATGTATGCCCGACTAATAATGGTGTATGGGATTCAATGGCAAGCTTTGACACACATCTTGGATTTAAATTCAGTATCAAATAAAGCCATAAAACAAATTAACTATTCACTTGAACGAGTTAAATTAAATGAAGAAATCGAACATGTAGAAATTAGAAATTAAGAAGACTTAATTTAGCCTTCATAGAAAAACGGAGAGTGGACGGTACTCTCTCCAACAGATCAGATCGCTATGGAAACCGATTTACGATGGCTGGAAGGGTCCACGTAAGATGGGACATCTTAAATAATTGTAACCAAAAGGGTTGAACATTGAAAAGCGCGAGCTCGAGAAGGAACTGCGAATTTAATAGAATATTTTAATAATATAATAATAAATAATAATAAGGGTAATATGGTAATAATGGTGATAATGATGATAATAATGATAATAATAATAATAATAATAATATAATACTAATAATAAATAATAATGATATATAGATGAATAATATATAATAAAAATAATAATAGATAATATAATAATAATATATAATAATATGTTAGTAATTAGATGATGATAGAATTAATTAATGATAGTAAGTAATAAGATGATAGCCGCAATCTGCAGACGGGGAATCACCGATGAGGGGTTTAAATAAATAACGATTTTTGATGATTTTTCTTCGTAAACGCTATAAACTTATTACTAAAACTTTAACGGATTGAAATGAGATAATTGGAGTAGGTTCAAGATGATATTTGGATTTCCAGGACATAGCATCGGAGCAGGAGAACCGACTGTACATTCAAAAACATTTTAATGAAAGTGGGGAGCCTTACTTGGATAATTGAGATAGGCTATATTTTAAGATTTTTCATATTGCGAGTGAAGCTAGATGTTATATCTTTATGTGGTACAAGTTGTCATATCAGAAACAGGAGTCGCGAGAATGAATAATTCCAAGAAAATTTGCGTAACGATGTGATAAGGCAAGAAAATCATAAATAACGTAAACCACTACTGGGAGTATAATGAACATGACGTTTTGAGAGCAGATTTAATTCGAATATTCAAATTGCATTGACATTAAGACCGAGTGAAAAAATTACATTAGTTGCAATATGTGCCTAGATATAAACAAGAATACTAAGGATGGATTTCCCTTACCCGAATGGGGGAGGTACAAGGAGGTGCGTCGGAGAAGTTGAACGACACTTCTGTGGATCTGATCAAAATGCCATATATGTAAGGGGTATCACAATTATCTTGTTGGTTAGTTCATCGATAGGTTTCAGTCATAATACTCCGTTTACGGCTTATACACCTCGAAACAGGCTACTGTAGATTACGTTTTAAGCAATGTTTTGTATAAGTCGATAGATTTTTCCATTTCATGACGCGGTGATGTATAAAAAGACTTTCAGGTTCTTAGTTCGCAGGTACTCAAATTCACGCAAATTAAGTTTCTAGCGATGTCTTGCAACCTGCTCTAGTATTGAATAATGATGTTAGGCACCAACTGGCCACCAAAATAGTAATGGCGAGAATTGTGAAAAAATTGAACCATGGGTCCTTAATAATTAAACCCTAAGTATGCATGGTAAACATAGGTAAAGGCGAGCGGCTTAAGTGGCCTGAGATCACATTCCATTCTGTCACTATATTGCTTTGAGGATCAGTCTATGAACGAAGAGGGAAGTAAACGGCCAGCATTCTTGAAATGTTGGCCAGAATTTATATCCGTGCCCAAGGTGGTTCTCTTGCATGCAAAAGGAACCGCTCAGTGCCGCTGTGTCAGTCGGAGTGCCTACCTGAGAAATCTAGTGGCTTTAATGCGGAAGGCCTTTGGCCACCTCAAGTTGTATACAGAAATAAGCATATATTTTGTTCCAAAAGATCTCTATAAGCCAAATTTGTACTCAGTTAGGAATCTAACGTAGAATGTGTGGTAATTAGACGAAAGCGTGATTCTGGTCCATATAGGGTTTTTACGAATAACTAAAAAAGATGTGTATATAATTCAAAAAACTGGGAAAGAAGCTGTAGAAGAATTTAAGAAATAAATAAGAGGTTTTATCATAGATAGAATATGGCATGGACAATCGGTAACGAAGGAGAAGGTAGCAATCGAGTAACATATTTTTTTTTTGTTTATAATGCTTTCTTCTTGCTAGTGGACGCGTGAGTGGGTTTCCTTAATAGTAATAGTATTAGTAGTATATAAGTAGTAGTAGTAAGTAGTAGCAGTAGTAATAGTAGTAGTATACCATCTCCTATGTAGTAATTGGTTGGGAGAGAGATGTTTGATATTCCTTCCTGTCAATAAAAAAATCCTTGTTTCCTCAACTATCCCTGACCTACATTGACTAAAGTTATTAAAAAAAAAAAAAAAAAATAAAAAATTACTTTTTGCTATTATAACTAGTGTTTATCAATGTCTGGCTATCGGAATTATGGTTGAAGGGTTAATTGAATAAATTGAAGGTGGTATAATATATATTGTATAATGGGTGTTATGAAAATTCGAGTATTGTAATTGTAGAGATTAAGGAATTACGATTGGTTATAAGGTATTGTTAATTACTCAAAAAATAAATTGTTTTTATATATTTTGTTTATGTTTCCTGTGTCCTGCGATTGAGGGCAAAGGGGAATCGCATGAAATTCTTTCCAGCGATTCTCACTCTGGGATCACCATTGTAAGAATCGAGGATCCCCCCCCATATGAACGCCTATCTCAAAGGAATTCCTGTACGCTCAGGAACTCAGCGAAGGTTGTAAGGTTGTAATATGAGAATATCTAACATCTGGTCTTATTTAAACTTTCGAATTTTGAGAGTAGTCTGCTCTCGCCGAACGAACGAAAGAGGTGTATTTAGATGCGTCTGCATCTTAAAAGTTGATTGCTCAGAGTTTATAGAGTAATGGACTATATTATATTTTCGTGCACTTTATTATTAAATGTAAGAATATATTGTTCATCACTGTTATAAGAAGAGAGGACGTATGTAGAGAGTGCCTGGAGAGAAATTAACTCGCTCATTGCAATATAAAAGATATCCCTCATTTATTTTAATGAATTATCCAAAATTAAAAGTTCTATTGATTTGTTTGAACCATTATCATTGTCTGTGAAGTTTTAAATTAATTAATCCTAAATAATAAACATAAAAAGTAACACTCTCTTTTTAAGCGTTTATTAACTTTTTGAACACTTAACTTATGAGTAATTTTCTAATTAACTCTGTTCTAACCCTATTCCTTAATCTTAACAGGTAATATTTTTATTATAATTTAGTGGTGCCGTGCAGCCAGCAGAGGAAGTGCTTTACTATTTTGGAGTAGCTATTGAATCAGTGATGACATCGCAAAAGTTTCGCCTAATGTGGAGGAGGGCTTTTGATGAAACAATGGCCAAAAGGTCAAAGGTTAAGACCCTGATGGAGAAGAAGGTGGAGGTGTTATTGTGGCGTGCTGACCTGGAGAACGGCAGCAGTACTATATAGCAGCAGCAGGGCTGAGGAGATGGAGACAACGGACTTCTACTCCACCAACTGTGATGTAGATTATTACTATGAAGCCAGGGTCATCAAAGGTCAACCAAGTACAAAGTTGTCCGTTGTGGATATGAGGCCGATATTCATTGCACTATGAGTACAGATAATAAGAGACTACCTGGGAGCTTATATTTATTATGTATAACCTAATGAATATAGGGTAATATTAGTACCTGACTATATTTGAAAAAATTAAGATGGGAGGTCAAAACTTATAAAATTTATTTATAGTTTATCCTCACAAGCGGGCATATAGTGAGAGGTATAGGTAGTCTATGTCAGAGAGTAGATAAATAGAGGTATGAATATTATTTATAAATATATTATTATACCGTAAGAATGATTTTATCTACAGAGCCGACGTAGAGAGATGCTATCACCTAAGCTGGGAGTATAGGAAGAGTAGAGTATAGATGTGCTGAGGCGTCGAGTATCATGGAAGCGCGCTCGCGATGTATAACACTATATCTCACTATGCCAAAGTATATACACTATAGTGGTGCTATAGAGCCTATGTTGTTGTAGAGATCAAATCGAGAGGTGATAAAGCGAACCGAGTAGGAGGATGATATAAGAGAGATGATAACAAATGTCGACTGCACTCGTATATAGAGAATCTACTTAGTTATGTATATGATCTATTGTAGGGCGGTGATGGAGCTGATGTTATACAGGCTGTATGTTATTATTAGGTTCCCATAGCAGAGGGGAGTCTACGACTGTGAGTGTGAACGAAACCTACTCTCCGAGCTAATATTATTTATCTTTAGTTGTATGTAAACTTGCCATTGCAAAATCATTGTGATTTACTTATAGGAATATTATAAAAAATTAGGTTCCTAAGAATCGCCCAATAATTCAAAAAATTTTCAGGGAAGAGGTGGGAGTACCGTAGGTTTATTTTAGTATTATATTTTTATTCACCCCCCTAATAAACCTCAATAACTAATTTTTATCTTTAAATATGAGTATAATCACGTATCTGCTATCATATTAATCATTATAATATATATATATTAATTCATGTATATATATATTAATATTATTATATATTATTATATATATATATATTATAAGTAATAATATAATATTCTAATAATTAATATAATATAATTAATACTATATATTAATTACTTATAATATATATTATATATTTAATAATATACTATATATTATATATTATTAAATTATATTATAATTATATTCTACATTTAATATTATATTTATATATATATATAATTTAATATATATATATTAATATATATATAACTCTATATATTAATATTATCTAATATATCTATTAATATATTATAATTAATTAATTATATATATATTATTAATATAATTACAATACTAATACTAATAATATAACTATTAAATAAGTTGATACTAATTTTTGGTTAATTAAGAACCTACAAAAAATCATTATAATCCTCGATCCAATATCTCAAAAACCTACATTAAGGAAATTATATACACATTTTGTTAGAAATGGAAAAATACATTGTTAGAACTCTGGTTAAATATATGGGTTAATTTTTATATTGCAGGAACTGATAAAAAAAATAATAAATTCATATTATTTATTCAATAAAGTCTACAAATAGCTCCAGCGAAATAAAAGGAATCCTTGCAAATTTTAGCTAAGGATTAATAAATGTAAAAAAATAAATATATATTATATTACATAATATAAATAAATAATAAAATAATATTTGGCTATTTTATTTTTTTAATTTAGGTTAGTAAGGGGACATCCTTAGTATATATATATATATACATATATATATTATAATATATATAACTATATATTATATAATATATATATACTAGTATTATATATATATAATTATATAGTTCATATATTATATATATTATATATAATATACTATATATATAATATATATATATATAATTAATTTGTAAAGGTATTACACGGCAATGGTAGGGGGCCTCGAGCCCGAAGAGGGGAACACAGGGGGCGGGAGACGTCTTTTTTCCATACCCGGCGTAGTGGATGGGGCGTCGGATGAACCCCGCGACACCATAATATCCAGGAAGGAGAGACAGTCGGGGTTCCGTAGACCCTCCTCCAGGAGGACGGGGGAATACAGTTAACCTTTACGCTTTTTTTGGTCTTGTAAGGGTTTACCCGCTAGACCAAAGTGCCGAGAGGACCGTACCTGACTAACCTGGCTTACGGTGCGGTATATCCATCCCGGTTGGGTATATCGCGGGTTTACGCTTAAAAAAAAATAACTATAATAAGAAAATACCTTCAAATTGTCGCAATGATTTATCTATAAGATTTGACTAACGAATATATTTTTGTGGTTTATTTTTTTTGTTTTTTTTTTTTTGTTGGTTTTTTTTTATTGTACATTTTTTTTCCGAACTAGCCAACCCAATATTGTATTATTTTAGTTATGCCAGTTTAAAATGTTAGTTCATCACTCTCGTTTTAATTTAAATGTCTCCTTGTAGTTTTTTTGAGATGTTTCTTTTTATTTCTATAACATTTATGTCCGCACTATAAACTTATACTTAGAGGATTCTCCAAGCAACATGTATCTTACCTTTTCCACCTCGGTAGCAGACTTTAGAAAAGTACCGTGTATTTGATGAGGGATGATTTTGAAGCTAGCTTCCAGAGATCATTATATGTGGTCTGTTTTAGAACACGCCGCAAAATTTTTCACACGTATAGAGTCAACTGTATATGGATGATGCTAATGTTTCAAATATAGATATAAGTATACGAGTTTCTAGAAACCTATAAGTTTATGAGAGTCCACAATAATTAAGGACCTAGTAGTACATAATTCTTAAGGATTGTTATTATAGATACCCCATCGCTCTAAATTATTGAAATTAGTTTGAGTCGGTGAGGTCTTAAATTTATAAGGATATTTATAGATACTCCATAATGCATAGTTTATGTTATAGTATTATATATTATTACTAATTATTTTATTTATATAGTACCTACATATATTATATACAAGTAGATAGACTATAGTTATTACATGACACGTAAATAACTTATTAATGATAGGTCTAGGTAACTAGCACGTTATGGTATAAGATTGTTTAGGGTATGCATATTATCCATGTATTACTTATGATGCCTCTTGAGAGAACGAATATATAGTCTGTATCACACATTGATTACCAGTTTTGACTTTTGTTATATTAATAATTGTTTTGTTTGTAGAATAGTAATGTCGGACGTAGTGGCTAGCTCAATACATGAATATGATTATAGGGATGCATAATTAAAGTGGACATACGTGGGGAGTGGTAGGAGAGTCATACCTAATCAATGTAAAGATTTATTCTATGGGGAAATCATGGCGGAAGCATGAATAAGAAAAAATAATAATTACACTATGATTAAACCAGGGGGTTACGTTGTTCACGGAGTCTGCGTAACTCTTACATCTATTTTTTTTTTATTTAACTAAATAGTGAATAGCCAAGAGTAAAGGGCCGACATTAAAAGACTGGGCGTGAGTAGGGGCTCTCTCGGCTTTACCGAGGGGGAGAGAACAGGAACAAGGGTATCACGAAGACCTCCTTTCTCCAGATGTGGTGGGAATTATAGTACTCTCTTAGCCAATGTTTAACGGTTGACGAGTTAAAAATGATTATGGAGGAGTACGTTGCGTCTTCTCTTAGGACAACCGAGAGGCGACGAAGACCAGCCGACTCCATGCATCTTTTGCGGTTTACCGCTTTGTAGTATTCCTTTATGTTTAAAATAAAAGGATAAAAAATAAAGGAGTTATGGATCCTTTGACCAAGAGTAACTTGGTACCTAATGAGTTAACTTTTTAATCACATATGTCCGATTTAATCACATATTGAGAAAAGGTTCAACTTGTTTAGCCGTATCATAATAGTAGCACTATATATTGATAAAATACGGAAATAAAAATTCAAACTGACAAGCACCACATACATGGTGTAAAATCCAGACAAGGAGTCAATAGATATTGGGGGTTAATTATTAGGGTTCTTAATATGACTATATTTCCGGTCCTACTAGTATGCGCCGTATTATATATATAAAGCATTTGTGGTGTAATAGCTATGCTATGGGAACATAGATATTATGGAGGAGCGCGTTTTAGAATTTAGAATACTATAAATCTAGTTCAGTTTGTATGATAGATCTTATAGTAGTATTTAGGATAGATGTTGAGGAAGGTATATAAATACGTAGCTTTAGTTAGGTATAAAATGACTAAGGCATTACGGAGAAATTGGTAGAATGCTAATATTGAATAAAGAATATAGAGTAATGGACGCTGTTATTTAATCCTTATAGGTGTAGTTTTGCCAGTCTATCAAAACATCGAGAAGGCCGAGAAGGAGCATATGGGGACCGATTAAAGCGATGAAGTCGACATTAACGCTTCTCTGGAATATGTTCTCTGATTAGTAATAGGTCAGACTTGTACATATAGTAGGCAATACTAATTCTTATCTAACAAAAAGCAACAGCGGATACGAGTTAAAATTAAAAATATTAAATAATTTGCGAATCAGGCGTGAAAATATAAAAATATGAATATATTATATAAATATTTTGATCCTTAAATATTTAGGTACTTATAGAGATAATTTATGTGATATTATATCATGAAGTTACTGAATAGGTCAAATTGTTAGCGATATATAGATAGGTGTGGGTAGTATGTATATACTAAGAATGGTAGTTTCTTAGTAGGATAGTACTGGGCACTGCCTGAGGAGTATATTCCTAATTGTAATGCTTATTCAGTATATAGTACTATAATAGGGTGCAGGAGGCTGATATCCTAGGGTGTTAATAATCTATATAGATGATAGTGTTGTAAATGTACAGGTTAGTGCATAAGATATTCTAAATTATTCGTATGAAGCTATACATACTAAGGAATTCGAAGGCTTAGTATTAGTAACAAGTTTAAATGGTTACTACATGGATGCATACGCCTATTACCACTAGAGAAATGGCGTGTAGGGAGTAATAAGCGATAATATATATCCTTAAGGTACAAGAGGGAGCTGCGAATGGATGTTGGAGTAAGGATCGTGGTCTTTCTTGTTAGTAAAGTGGACACGTAGTATCTAGAAAAATAGCTATATACTGATGCGCAACTTACTCAGAGTATTATTTATAAGTAGCATTAATCTAAGAATATAATAATAGTATAGGGTCTGTATTAGTAGTGTTAAACTGTGAGAGGCAAATCTCTCTGTAAATAATGAGACAGTAGCGATATAATATAAAAGTTTTGTTTAGTAAGCCCGTCAAAATTAAATTTTATATATTACGCTTAGATATATAATACTATATTAAATGTATATAATATGTTTATTTGTTATATTATATCGAGTAAATTAGTTAATATATTATATTAGGACACTATACTAAACTAATAGCTAATGATAAGCTACTATTATATTATAACGATACCTATATTTATATAATTAGAAATATCGAGTACTTATTAATTTATATATATATATAGATATTATATTATATAAGTATATCAACACGAGTTATAGCTATAACTCTATGGAGCAGTTATTTATAAGAGTAGGCCTATAGTGATCATTAAATAAGGTTAGAGATTTATATATATATAGTGAGAGGAAGTAGAGGTAATCATCGGAATGAGTATATCATTATCAATAATATATTTATTCCTTTCTAATTAATGATTAGTGATCATAAAGATACTATCATAAGCTACATATTATACTATATATTATATATTTACTATATTAATATACGGCTAAGATATTAATATAGAATAGTTATATACTATCTATATATATATCAGTATATATATATATATTAAGTATTATAATATATAATTAATCTGATTAATAATATAATATTCATATAGTATATATATAATCGTATAACTTATAGATTATTAATATATATCCTATATAGTTCTTATGTATGTATAATATACCGCCTCAGGAGAGTTAAGATTTAATCTATATAATAGAAATATTATAATATTGTATCATAGTCTAAAGATATAATGAAATATATATATATGAAGTTATGTATGTTATTACTGATAACTACGGTATTATTTTTATTCAATACTAACTTATATATATACTTAAAATTACGCATATTACGTACTAAAGCAACGGTCTTCATATTTAAATTTAATATATAAAAAATCCATGAAAATCCACAGAACGAGATAATAATAAATACAGATATAGAAAATATTATTTATATACTATCACATAACTATGTAAAGAGGATGTTTATAAAACTCGTTAGTATTTAACAAATTAAATAAATTAGGCATTAAATTAGTTCATTATTATGATTATATATTACAATATTATAGTTAGGATGAAATTAGAGAGTTCTAATCATTAATATATGTAAGTAATATATATATGTAATATGGAAATGATAATGTTTGAATATATACATAGATATGTTGATATATTATCTAATAGTTATTCACTATACGATAATAGTATATATAAGTCGGAAGTAGGAGATGAGTATAGATAGTAATTATACAGTATAATGTACATATATATAGTATTAATAAAGTAGCCGAGAAAATCAATATGCGAATAGTTATATAAATCTTACTAAAAGTTATTCTATGATATAACTGATCATTATTATATAACATAGTATATATATATAATTATTATTTATGAATACTTAGTATTAATATTAATATATTAAATTATGTATAAAATAATTATATAATTATATATATTGATAAAAATGAAAACGATATAAAAATAATACAATAATATATTTATCATATTATATATGACATTAATTTCAATAACTCTCTATTAATAATTTAATATATATATAATATATATATAGATATTTATAGATATCACAGGAATTTTATAATACATATCATGAGTGACTTATCCTATGTTAATATTACAAAGATATATATATATCATATTTGATGTATTACTACTGAAAAAATTAAATTATTATGAAATAGTAATTTATAATAAATAAATTAAGTAATATCATATTATAGTAAGCTCAGTATAGAATACTAATTAGGCGTCCAGAATATTAAGCCATATGTAACGTATATTAATAAATGATTAGCCATATTTTATTATAAACTTATAATTATATTATATTACATAGTATACTTCTCAATAAGTATATATCTTATTACTCGAGAATGATTATAGTATTATTTTACATAATAATATATTATGAATAAATCAAAGTATCTATAAATAATGATTAGATCATACACTCAATACTATTATATACTAAGTGTTTATTAATTCTAATAAGTAATATATATATTGTATACCTATATAATATATACATATAAACAAATATATTATACTATATAATTATATATAATATTATATATTAGAAATAATATTAAAATTACTTTCTAGCCGTCCATATATAATCAAATTTTAAATATAATTATAATTTAAATATACAATTTAGTAAAATAGTTAAGATATCGGTTGACGTAAAAATAATATATATTATGAACTAGTACTTATATATATTTATAACTCGCATATAAAATAAGTAATATTATAAGTAGATTACAATATAAATTATATTATATATGCTATTAAAATTATATCACATATATTTTTTACTAATTTATATAATAATAATCCGTTATACTATTAATAGAATATATAATATTTGTATACTTATGAGAATATGATTTATATATTATTTAAATTAATAGTTATCAATATATATACAATTATTAATATAGTATATATATAATTATAAATATAATATATAGGACATTAATAACATAAGATTGATTATATTCAGGTTGTTATAGTGTATTATATTAGTTATATCCGCATTAATTATATAAATACATTACTACTATATAGTATATATATATATACTAACTCATACTCTTATTACTGATCAAGTTTAATACGATTTATACTATATTCATTAATCTATAATCATATTAAAATATATAAAAATATATTAGATATTAATATAATATAGAGTATTTAATTATAGAGATTAATAAAGCTTTTAGTATGATTATCAATTACTAATTAATATTACTTGAGAATACTCCATTAGTATATACTACATATAGATATTTTATTAGAAGTAATCATACAAAATAAATTAATAAGTATAAATTTTTATATATATTATAATACGATAAGACTAAAATTATTATTATTGTTATATATGATATATATTAAATTAATATATATATAATATATTATATATAAATTTATATATATATCATATATTATATATATATATTATTAATATATATATTATATTATATATTAATATATATATTAATATATAATTATATATAATATATATATTAATATATATAATATATATTTATATATATAAATAATATATATATTAAATATATTTAATATTAATAATATTATAATTAATTATATTATATAATATATTAATAATATATATATATATTATATAATATTATATATATATAATATAATTAATATATATATATATAATATATAATATATATATTAGTTAATTAATATATATATATTAATATTAATTATATATATATAATTATATATATAATATATATATTATAATATATATATATATATACATATTATATATATATATATATATAATATCAATATATATAAGTAAATATATATAGTATTAATAGTATATATTAATATTAATATAAATATATATATTCTTATATATATATAGTATATATATATATATTATAATTATAATAATAAATATATATACATATATATATATATCTTAATATATATTAAAAAATTTTTATATAATAAATACTAATATTATTTATATATTATTATTTATATATATAATTAATTATATATATATATTTATATGAGGTTCGTAATTATGTACGTATACAATATTATTAGCTGTATTATAATAATGTATAATAATTATGGAATATATAATTTATATACTAAATTATATATATATATATATAGCTACTCTAATACTAATATATATAAAAATATATACCGTATATATACTTAATTATTTAGCTATTATAGTATATGAGTTCACTATTTATATCTACTATATATAAGAGAAACGAACACTTACTAGGCAAAAGGTATTTATCCTATTACTATATAATATATATATATATATATATATAATTCTATATATTATATATATTATTATTAATTATATATTAATATATTAAATATATATTAATATATAGCTATATATATAATATATATGTATATATATTAATATATATATATAAATATTATATATATAATATAAATATATTAATTAATTAATATTAATATAATATATACTAAAATAATTTATATATATATATATTATGTTGTGTATTATCTAGTGTTATAATAAATATCTTACTCATAATTTTAATATTATATCTATATATAATAACTAATATAAAAATTAAATATATTATACTATATTTAGTGGCAAACCATCGCATTTATTTACAATTATTATTATTTATTATCTATTATTATTCATATTATATATGATTATTATTATTATTATTATCGTTATTTTAATATTATTATATTATATTATTATTATTATTATAATCATATTATATCTTATATTATTATTATTATTATTTTTTTTATATCTTATTTCACTATTGTGTTTATTAATATTATTATTATTATTATTATTATTATTTTATTATACATTATTTTATAATTATTATTTTATATGATTATCAGGTGTATACCAACAGGAAACAGGAACAGGGGAAAACACGGGAAATGAAAGTGTTGCAGGGAAAACAGGGAACAAGGCAATAACGATAATCAATTCATATATCAGGCATCATTTTTGCTTAAACCCCTAAAAGTATATGAAGCACATATTGACTTCCCAAACTTCTCTTAAAGGGGATCTTCAAGGAGCTCAGTTGGCTCAAGGGATGTTAGGTTAGAAAGGTGTTTTGTCTTTGGAAGGAGAGTCAGGAAAGTAAGAGAGCACCCAGAATTCAGTTCAATGATTTCCTCTTCCTAAGTAACTTAGATTTAAATCTGTTGTGATAAAGTGTCCAATATGAGTAAATTAAGTAAATTTAGATTGAGTGTTGTGTCTGTTAATATCCAACTTTTCTTAGTCTAATCTGTGCCAAAAAAGCAGAACTCTGGAGTGCAAAAAAAAAAAAAGAATTAAGCAGCGAAGAATTAAGAGGCTGAAGAAGTTAAGAGAAATGTTGTCAAAGAGACCGAAAAAAATTCATATTTTAGAAGAGAAAATAGCCTTTTCTTTATATTCTACCTTTTTTTTTAAGATTAATGACTTATTTGTAGGTTTAGCGTCTAGAATTGAAAGTATTTTGGTTATTTTGTTTAGAGAAGAATATTTTATATATTTGTCGTACCTTGTTTTGTAATTTTATTTTGAATAATTTTATCAGGATAAAAATGAAAGCAAAGAGGGACTGGATACATATTTGGGCAGATATTTAGAAAATTAATTGATTGTGTTCCTAACTTTGGCTATATAAATACACTGGTAAGTTTTAAAAATTTGTCAATGCAATATAAATTTCACTTGTAAAATGTCATTGTATGATGTCGATGGTTAAATTTTGAAAGCTTGGCCAGCGAAAATTTGTCTTACTGGGATGGGTAGAAGCGGTGGGCTCTGGAGGTTTCATTTTTTCAACCTTTCCTTATTGATAACAAAGATAAATGATGGTTTTGTTTATCATGTTGATTCTCGCCCAGAGAGAAATTTTGCGAAAACAGGGAAAGGAAACAGGGAAACAAGGAATTTGAAAGATTCCAATTTGGTATACAACCTTGTTAGGTTATTATATTATCTGTTTATATTATTATTATTATTTTTATTATATTTCATTATCATATCATCATATGTTGTGTCCAATAGATTTTTTAGTTTTGAATACGAATATTAAATTTTTATATAATTAATATATAATGTATATAAGTATATATATATATTATATAAATATAATATATATATTATATATAATATATATATACTATATATTTATATATAATATAAATAATATATATATAATAATATACTATATATATATAGTATATTAATATATATAAAAATATATTATATATATATATATTATATATATATATATAAATTTTTACATACAAAAATTTGACAAAAAATAATTTTAAACAAAAAATATTTTAAATTATATATATATATATATTATATTATATGATATATATATATATATATATAATAATATAATTATATATATATATACTAGTATATAATAGTGTATAATATATATTATATATATATATATATATAATATTATATAGTAATATATATATATTATTATAATAATATATAATATATAATATATATTTATATATATGTGTTATATATATTAAATAGATTTATTCTCTTTTCCATGGGTAATAAACTTGTTCCGACTTTAAGGATAATTGGTGCTGCTGCTTACCTGAGAAATATTATGAAATGTGCTTTGTAAGTTTTTATTTTTAAGTATTACTATACGAAAGTTCCATAAAGTATCCTCCTTTCCCCAAATTACAGGTGAGGTGCGCAGCAATAGAAGAAATAGAAGAAATAGCAAAAATCATAGAAATTGAAAAGAAATGCCCGCCCCCCCCTCTTACCGTCTCCCCATATACTCTTGAGTGAGACTCGTCGCAGTCAAAAATCAACAGCTAAGGCTTTCATGAGACCGCGACGAACCTTCACTGTGGAATCTCGTCAACCATAAAAACCTCGAATTCATTCTTTAAAATGACCTCTCGCCTCTGCAACACCTTCTTTCCTTCAAAACTTCTCACGACTCCCAGAGAACGATTCCCAGCACCTTACCACAATCGATCACTCATCCATCCTTTTCATATGACCAACATTTCTCCTCACTGTCGTTTACTTCTTCAAGTACAGATCTTTGCTTCACACCACCCACCTACTACGATCATCCTGCTTTATCATTTTGTCTCACCTAAACGGCCTCAGATTGTCCAGTCTGAACACATGTGTATCTTAGATCTATACCTTTTATTCCCTACCATAGTTTCACTAATATACATGAGCCAAGTAGCAACAATCCATCGGTGCAAACCTAGCCGCACGTCCGACTTAGTTTCTTCCCACCAAGGAGCTAACTTGAACACCACCTCCCTACATCACAATTTTCCTACTACTCTGCACAATCCATTCCCTTTCATGATGATCATATCTCTAAGTATTTAACTACAAATATTGTTGTCATCCAACATGGCTTCACACCATGACTCTTCACTCACTACCATAACCTTGCTCTTAGCTACATTTACTATCAAATCCCTCTTTTACACCCTCCAAATCTTTCTACAATCCTCTCAAACGTCTCTATCAGATCCCACGCACAACAGTCTAGTAGTATTATTATTATTTTTGTAAATAATTAGTTATATTATACTTATATATATATTATATTATAGTATTATATATATATATATAATATTATATATTATATATAGTATATATAAATATATATATTATATATATATTATATTTATTATAGGGCAGTGTTGGGATAAAAGACTGCGCAAAGCGAATTAAGGTTAAAGAAAATTGAAAATTTCAATCATAATATCGCTGATATGAAATTCAGGAAGTACTTTAGCTCATTAGAGAAATGTTCGGTAGCATTATAATTTCTTATATTGTTTCATAAATATTATAAATTTTTTTTACTTTAAACGAATTTAACCATCAGAAAAACTGAACTAAATAGAATGAAGGTTGATCTTAGTAACAATTTAAAAATAGACTGATCGAAGATAAATTACGTTTTGATTGGAGTATCCATTTGAATAGCTAATTGATCCTTGGTAATCAAATGGAGTATCTTCGTAGGGTTTTTATATGAGGTATTGTTGTACCACGATGTTAATATACTGCCTAGTGAAAACTTTGGTGTAAAATAGATATAAAGGGGCAGTCTGTTTCAGATAACAGTCTAGGGGTGTGAGAAGAATTTGATAAAGATGATTGAACGTTTGGGATTTGTGTGTAAGAAGGGCGTATTGACAGAATAACGAGAGTATAGTATTCAGATGTTGGACAAACGAAAAAGATGGATGATGTCGGTGGTTAAAGGAGTGTATAGTGGGTAAGTGTGTCTGGGAACGACAGTTGGGAGACCGAAGAAAAGGGTGTATTGAATCAGTGGTGAGTTTGAAGAGGTGGCAAAAAAAAGTGCAAATAGGATGAATACTCGGGTCTTTGTGAGGGAGTTGAATTGGGACTCCTGGCCCAAGGAATTAACATAAAATTGACGGGATACCACGTGAAGCCTTTGCTTAGATTTTTTTTGATTGTGATGAGCCTGACTCAAACCTTAAGGGCGTATAAGGGGACGGAGCGGAAGGAGAAGGCTTCCTTTAGACTTGCGTCATGTTCATCTATCTGCTTTATCTGTTTCCGGTGTGTAGAGTTGCACACCTCACTCCCAATTTGGGTAAAGGAGGTAGATGCTTATATATAATATTATATTATATATATATAATATATATAGTATTATAAATATATATATATATATATAAATATCTATAATATATGATAGTATATAATATATATATATAATCTATATTATAAAAAATCTTTCTTTTAGATAGAATAGTCTTCATACATTACTGATCAATGATATCTGAAACAAGTAAGTTTAAAAACAGTCCATCAAAGGTCGAAATAATTCTTTCTATTATGTCCATATTTATTCACGACTCACATCCTCATCACCAGACATTAAATCCATGTTAGTACCTTAACAGACGAAATAACTATTAACTTCATTTGATTTGGCCAAAATATCAAAATAACTGCTTATATTCTCAAAGAATGTTTAACCACGAAAAATTTGACTTACTTTCCAGAAAAATCAGAAGCAATATAAATTGGATTTGATAAACACCAATCATCTACATAATTTTAAGTAGATTTAAACACTATAATCTTAGACCCTAGACATGTATCGAAAAATTCTTGGAATTCAAGTTTGACACACATTCAAAGCATCAAAGGAGCCTCCAGTCTAAGTTCCATACACTTTTATAAAACTTCAAGTGAAACACTCTCAGATGATAAAGAAAACACAACCTTTTCAAACCATATACATACAATGTATTAGAGTAGAACATATCTATTCTTCTGTTAACAAAAAGTAACCTAAATAAACTTTAAACCACACAGAACAGTCTTGGTGATTACAAAAGTATATTCTTTAGTAACGCCATGCCCATCAAACACCTTCATAATAAAGGTAAAATCCTACCCACATGCACCCATCTAGAGATCATAGGGGCACTATTCTTATCACTAAACCACTCCTGCCACGAACTGTCATTCAAACAATTATTACCTCTCTCCCTTATCTCTTCCTATATAATACCCAACTTTTACGACCGCCCACAGCAACCCCAAACCATTGGTCTAATGTAGATTCAGAAAATAATGAAACAAGTCTCCCCTTAAATTTTTCTCTTAAAAACTATGTTAATTAATCCCACATATCCTCATACCAAATAAGAGTAAAATTCCATCATTCTCCATACGAAAATCCACTAATAATGGAAAAAATTCTGGCTCTTTTCCGGCACATGTGCCCAAATGATGTCGAATTAGATTTTTTCTTATTTTTCTTTCTTTCTATTCAAAGTTTAATCAGATCTTCTTGCTTAAGCTCTTGGCTCTCTCTCTCTTGCTCTTCTCTCTGCCTCTCTCTCTCTCTCTCTCTCTCTCTCTCTTCTCTCGTCTCTCTTCTCTCTTCTCTTCACTCACTCCTTCTCTGTCTCTCTGTCTCTCTCTTCTTCTCTCTCTCTTTCTTCTCTCTCCTTCTCGTCTCTCCTCTCTCTCTCTCTCTCTCGTCTTCTCTCTCTCTCTCTCTCTCTTCTCTCTATCTTCCGTCTCTCTGCTCTCTCTCTCTTCTCTCTCCTCTCGTCTCTCTCCTCTCCTCTCTCTCTCTCGTCTCTCTCTCTCTCCTCTTCTCTCTCTATCTCTCTCTCTCTCTCTCTCTCTCCTTCTGCTTCTCTCTCTCCTCGCTCTCTCTCTGCTTCTCTCTCTCTCTCTCTCTCTCTGCTCCTGCTCCTCTTCTCTCTCTCTCTTCTCTCTTCTCGTCTTCTCTCTCTCTCTCCTCTGCTCTCTCTCTGCTCTCCGTCTCTCTCTCTCTCTCCTCTCTCTCCTTCTCTCTCTCTCTCTCTCCTTCTCTCTCTCCTCTCTGCTCTCTCCCTCTCTCGTCTTCTCTTCCTCTCTTCTCCTCCCGTCTCCTCTCCCTCTCTCTTTCTATCTCTCTCCTCAGCTCTCTCTCTCTCCCATCTCCTCTTCTCTCTCATCCTCTCTCTCTCTCTCTGCTTCTCTGCTCCTCTCCTTCCCCTTCTCTCTCTCTCTCCGTCTCCATCGATCCTGCTCAGCTTCTTCGTCTCCGCTTCTCCTTCTTCTCTCTCCGCTCGTCGTTCTCCTGCTCGTCTCGTCATCTCTCCATCCTCTACTCGTCTCTCCGTGTCTCTCTCTGGTCATCTCTCTCTTTCAGTCTCACGTCATCTCTCTTCATTCTGGCCTCGCTCTCTCTCTTCTCCCTCTCCCTCTCTCTCAGCTCTCTGCTCCCTCTTCGTCGTCCTGCCTCTCGCTCTCTGCTCGTCCCTTCTCTCTGCACTCTCTCCGTTTTCTTCCTCTCTCTCATCCTTCTCTCTCTCTCTCTCTCTCGTGTTAAAAAATCAATGATAGCAAAGCTGTCACAATTACACTATACTACAACTAAATGTATTTTAATCTTGAATACTTGATCAAAAGAAATAGAACCAATTGATAAAGATTCTTCTTGTTGTAATCATAAAGTTAAAGGAAAGAAATGATTGGTAGATCATAAGTTTCAGTCATTAAATTGGTGTATGCACTTTTTTGGGTATTCCGACTCCCAGTAAGCTCCAAATGAAAATTCTTGTGATTTTTATTTTCAGATTCTTTCTCACAAGGGAAAACAAACAGATATTACGGTTTTATCAGAACGAAAGCGTCATATTAATGGATGGCAAATTAGCACTATGCTAAAATCCTTGAAGTTGGAAGAATAAATGTTGATGATATTTGGGGTTTGAATGAGGTTCAAGAATTGAACTAATTAAACCCATTAATTATTCATAGATCATTGGGGGAGAACTCATGTTACTTGAACATATTGTAAAGGTGTGTTGTGTTGTCATTGTATATTTTCTGTTCAAAACACTTTAAACTCAATAATTTGAAACACTGTGTTTAATATGTATACGTAAGAATTTGTGGCATTTTTTCGTCCTTTGTCAATGTCACCACCATATGATGGATTATTAATTATTATTTATTATTAATTATTATTATTGATTATTATTTGTTCAATTTTTTTTTTACGTAGAAATATGATTTTCTGTAAAACAAATCTTCTCGTTTTGTTGGTTGAATAAAATGAAAGACACAAGGATTTATAGGGAAAAGTTCATTTCGAATCCAGACGAAGAAGATAATTCTTTGGGCTCAACTTTTGACTTCAAAACTTCCTTCGGTGCTTGTCAAGAGGTTGAGTGATAAAGTAATTGAAGATAGTTTTATAAATTTAAAGGACCTTTTGATTCTGCATTTTTTAAATATAATAGTATACTTAAAGTTCTAAGAGCTGCTGTAAAGGTTTTCGTAATTGAATTAATAGAAGAACAGACGCGACAATATCATTGCATCTTTTGTGTAACAACAAAAATAAACCTTTGGATTTTATGAACAAATGGAATCATTCCTATTGTGTCAAATTTCGAAATTTTTGAAATCTTAACAATTTATAGTTGAGTAAAGAGTCTCAACGTAAATAAACTTAATTTGTTATGATTTTTTTTAGTATGGCGCGGCGCGTGCACCAATTATGCATGAAACATTTTATTATCCGTGTGCTGAATTCCTCACCTAATATGCCCTGTTTGTCCGCTGATTGTAAGACTTGGAAAATTCGCTTAGGACATTTGAATGTTCAATTCTCAAATTTAAATACGACTACTACTAGTAAAATTTAAAGTTTCTAAAGCATTTAAAAAAATTTTACTTTGCTCAATATATTGACTTAGTAACGTGGGCCATTGAATGTTACACCTTTTTAACTTTACATATTATTATTATCATTAATACTTATTATTTAGTTGATTGATTTTTATATTATTAATTATTATATTATTATGATTATTATTAATTATTATTGTTTTAATATTAATTTATTATCAATATTGGAAGCAATTAATTTTATTTTCTTGTATTAATATTACTGGGGGCTCGAAGGAAATCTCGACTGTTTACTCCTCCCAGCAGCTACCTTTAGAAGGCAGTGGAACCAGTTTTCTCCCCCCCTGTTATGCTAAAATATAATGTTATTGTAGTAGTTGTAGATGTGAAGCCGGCTACTTAAATATATTGTATAAATTTCTATTAAATGTAATGTCATGTAACTGAGTATAAGAGAAAGTTTTGAGATATTGGAATTACAAATGTTTATACATTTATATATATCACTAACTAAAAGTTTGTTACTTTACTTATTTCCTGTTACATCCTCGGTATGAAGCAAAGTTTCTCTGTAATTATTTTGTCTCAATAGCCCCCCCTGTTGGCTTTTAACGTTCCGCATTCAAGCGGGTTCAAAATTCCCTCTCTGGGCATGCCCTTAAATTAGGTGATTCCCGTCCATGACATTGCTGGATCTTTTTCTTGCTTCCGGCCTTGTAGGGGTTTCCACC
Source organism: Trachelipus rathkii (assembly GCA_015478945.1). Taxonomy (NCBI): domain Eukaryota; kingdom Metazoa; phylum Arthropoda; class Malacostraca; order Isopoda; family Trachelipodidae; genus Trachelipus; species Trachelipus rathkii. The sequence goes on from JABUQX010006832.1 coordinate 29,771, forward strand.
CTAGTGTGAGTTTCTTTCCAGAATTGATCTCTTGTGGACTTTTCAACACGGGTGGACCGCTCAACCCATCATGTCCACTTCCTTCCTCCCTAATCTCTGTTTTCTGCTTCAGTCCTGTCTGTTGTTGTCCGTCACTCGGAAATAACAACGCCGTGTTCATTTGAGAATAAACTTCTTGCCATCTTGACCTCCGATATTCTCTCATGATTTTTGCGTTAATTTACAAAGATCTGAACTTTATCCCTTCTTTCACTTGTCATTTTCCATGATTCACTCCCATGTAACAATGCCGATTAAAAAGTGCTGCTGAAAATTCGTCGTTTTGTCCTTTTTTTAATTTCCGTGATTTCCAGATCTTCTCTAACTATAGAAATGCAATTCTTGCTTTACTTATTCCCTTTTCCACGTCCTTTTCTGTTTCTTCTTTATTAATTATCACACTTTCCAAATACGCAGAATCCTTTACCTTTTTCAATTGTTCTCCACCCAACTTAAAGACACCCTCTCAACCATTTATTTTCATTGTTTTAGTTTTTCTTCTATTTATCCTGAGATATGTAAAGCGAAACAATATTTATAAAACTGTCTTTACTCCAGAAAACCAAACTGGAATGATGGAAGCCGAACATTAAATGTTCTCTGAGCACAAGTTCAGAAGATTGCATAAAAAGATTATCTGTAATGAGCCATAATATATTATATGAGAGGAATTTC